>JAPSES010000249.1:1470955-1483576 GCA_029822895.1 Maxillicosta whitleyi
CTTGTTTTCTTGTTTGTTTCAAAATCACCAGACTGCAAATTTAACTCTCTCAGAGTTAAACTTCAACACACACCTGATGTTTACATAGGAAACACTAACCAGCTGCTACAATACATTCTAAAATAATAAAAGACTACTACATTAATGTGCTCAAAGCTGGTGATTATGGGGGTTATTTTAATGTAAATAGTGTTGGGTAGATTAATAAGGCATCATAATTATGATTTTTTTTTCTTTATTTAACCCATAAAGACTCAAACAGCCACTGGAGACCAAAGATACCTACTGATGTAACTGTTAATACCTGTTGATCTATTAAGTGGGGGTGTCAAACATGCGGCCCGGGGGCCATAAACGGCCCAATGAGGGGTCCAATGCGGCTCACTGGATGAATTTCAGGTGTCAGATACAGACCAATGTGATCTCAAGTAAAATATTAACATGATAATATATAAATAATGGCAGGTACTAATTTTCTTTTTGTACTAATGCATAAAAAATAAGATTGCACCATGGAAATATTTATATTTAAAACTATCCTTTAACAGTAAAATGTGAATAATGTAAAATGTCTGAAGAAAATCATGAGCAATTTTAACACTGTTCTGCCTTTTACTATATGATTTGTGTCTTTTTAGATCCACTGGGATCTGTGAGTTTTGTTACTAATAAGCTGAGATGTACTTACAGTAAAAGTTACTACATTTGAACAATATTCTGCCTGTTACCAAATGTTTGTATAACATTGTGTGTAATTCACATGTATAAATGATAAGTTGAAGCATAATTTTGTTAAAATTTCACTTAATTTTCGTACAAAACGTAAATTTTTTTCAGGTTATTCACACCTTTTTTTGAGACGATAGTTTGTAACAGTTTTTTTTTTTTTTTTTTTTTATTGCACTAAAAGAAAGAGGAAAGGTTTTCATTTACAAGGTATTATGCTGTTATTTTACTGGTCCAGCCCACTTGTCATCAAATTGGGCTGAATGTGGAACTGAACTAAAATGAGTTTGACACCCCCGCACTAAACCTACATGTCAATAATCAGTATAAAATACAGTTTGTTTCCTTTTCATGATCATCAGATATGACACATTTAGACATTCAGAGGCTCCATAGTGAACCCATGGAGTTTGATAAATGACAGTGGATGGACACTTAATTTATGTTCAGTTAATGATGTATTTTGCCAAAAAAAAAAAAAAAAAAATCACTTTCCCCTCAGTTTTCTCTGTTTTTGAGATAATAACCCTCAACTTTGATCTGAACTTTTCAAACATCCACATGATTAGCAAATGAAATATAGGGAAATGTCAGATGTTCTCTGAAAAAATGCAAAATACAGCAGATAGTGTCATAATAAATGGCAATAAATCATTTAAGACTTAAATATAATTCTGCCACAAAAGAAGCACTGGGTCTTTATGGGTTAATATTTATAATCTGAATTATAAAGTAAATACTCACTAAATTTAGCAAATCAAAAATATACAAGTCAAATACAGGTTTTGAATAACAGTGCTTCTAATTTTACATGTATTACTCATGATCAAAGAGGCAACGAGACAAACCTGACAACATTTTTGGAGACTTCTCACACAGCTTCAGAAACCCACACATCAGTCTAATGAGATTAACACGTGAAATGAAACCTGCCAATTAAGTGATATAACACGCAAAGCAACAAGTATGTACTACTCAGGCTTCAAACAGTATTTTGAGTCGCTGCTCACCACAAATGCACCACAGTGGAAAACTCTAGAGACTCAGAGATGTTTTAATTTTCTCTGTGATTCTCCCGGAATCCCAAGACCACCTTATCTGCCTTTGTTATGGTTCTCTTTGTTTAATTATGAGCCACTGATTAAAATTCAGCTCCTCCTGCACAGGCTGCATCCCAATACTGTACACAGAAACATGCACAGACAAAGCATGCAGAAGCTGACATTTCAATATTGATTCCAAGCGTCTGGACAAGAAGGGGGGGGGGGGGGCTGGAAAATCCATCAAGGTGAGGCTGTGATAAATGAGAATGACAAGTATTGTGACATAAATGTTAAAGGTTATGAGTGACATTAGGCACAGTGTGCTGTGCTGCTCCACAACCAGGAAAGTGAGCCGTGTCATTATCTCCTCCACCAGCTCAAAGGGGGGGCCAGCAGGGCCACGGCCACCTAAATGTCACATCTGCCCTGCCAATGCATGCCACCGGAGTGAGCTGACAGCCCTGCAGTGCCACAGCCTGCCACTGCTTTGCCAGTCCATTATAAATTGCCCATCTCGGGACAGCCACACAATAGCTACTGTCATATTTTCACCCAGGTAGCTGTCCTCTAACAGACAGTGGGCACAACACTGATGTCTGGGCAAACGTGTGTGACTGTGAGTGTTAGCAGTGATAACACAGCATAACCTGGACCTTTCTCAGCCAACTGTGAGCCAGCTTCACCCCCTGCTCCCCACTGAGATTCCTTCCATTCCACCCTGCCTGTCTTTATCACTGCTAAAAATCCTTGTTTGTCGAGATTGCCTTTCACTCTGTTATTTCTAGAACAGCACGGACCGCTATCATATCATAAATAAGCATGGAAGAGTGAGGATACGTTACCTGAATGACAGGTGTCAGGTTGTTTGTGTGAGCTGAAATCTGCATCTGCACTGTTCAGTTGTTTCTCAAGGTGTGTGGGAGATTTCAACTGAAGTCTACAGGGTGTTTTGTGCATTATAAATGTCTGTCTCGTATATGTTTGTTTCTATATATCTTACATCTAAAGTATTCCCTCTTCTGAATCAGACAGAATCAGACTAATGGAGTGGGGGGGGTGGAGGAGAAAGAAGAAAAGTGACAGTTATTGAGGGATTATGCGTCATCATTGACATTTGCAGAACATTTTTATCGAGCTGTATTCATTATCTGGTGAATTACTCCCTTTTTAGCACCTAATCAGCCCGCTGCGGATTAGCTTCAGCTCATGGAAAATTTATTTCATGCTTCAGCTTCGATGGAAGCAGGGCATGAAAAAGCACTCAGACCAGTAGATGTGCCACCGGCAAATAAATAAATGGCACTTGAGATAGATTGAATGGTATATGAGAGTAACATTTGGCATTATAAGCTATTATTTTAAAAAACACAGCGTCTCCAGCTATTTGAGCAAATGCTCTTCATGTAGTTTGAAAAATCCACAAAAATATAAGGGTGGAAAAGCTTCCACTGGATGTCAAACGCTCCTGTCACTCAGCTTATTTTGCATTCTTTTCTCTTCTGTGTAGCCCAGAGAGGTTGCACTGTGATTGACCTTTAACTAGTGAGGGAATTAAGTTATCCACCAGGCCTATTTATATGGAGAACAGCACATAATTAATGTGTTAATACCTGTCAATGTATCCCTGCTTCGCATTTAAGAAAGAAACAGCCTGACCTTTGGGGACAACCTCTCAACAAAGTCAAAGCGGCCTAGTTTCGGAAAGTTATTTAATCTCAATTGTCCTTTGGTACCATAACAACATGCATGTGATAATGTGACATAAGAGTGACCAGTAACACTGCCCTGACCCCAAACACATGTGACTGTTAGCCTGTAATTCACATGAATAAGTCAGATTTCCAACAGTTACAGTTTTACATTTAGATGTGATTTTTCATAATGAGAAACAATGAAAAACTCCAGCAGTGACTAATCAGGCTGGATTTTATCATTTTAAGTGGAATTGTAAAATAAAATGGCACCAGGGCAGAATAGGGCTTTAAAGGAAAGTAGGTTGAGCCCCATAAAAGGAACAAATGTCATAAAGTTGCTGTTTTTCTTTAATTGTGCTGATGCTTGTGAGAGTTTTTCTCACAATCTGACACAATCCACAGAGCAATAAACTATTGGTGCTTTAGCTTTCATAGAAAACAAGGGTTGGAGATGTCCCAAAGGAAATGTTCATGCAGGTATGTGGTAAACCTTGCACCTTGCATTCACTAAAGAAATGAAATTTAGACATGAAATCTGCTACAATAAATGACAGGATTATCGTTCCTGTTATGTTGTAATTGTTTTAGTCCTGCATCAGTAAACTGAAGAACAACAACAGAGCTGCAGTTACAACCACAGAATAATACATTTTGACAAAGATGCTTAGATTGGAAGCTGGTAAGTCACATGACATAGAAGAAAAATCTGAATAAGTTTATATAAATAAATAAAACAAACAAAAAAACTCTAGATCCCAATAGACCTGTATATTATATTTCTAGCTAAATAATTACCTCCACCACGAAGGTAATGTTTTTGCCAGGGTTAGTTTGCAAGATAACTCAAAAAGTTATGAATGGATTTTAATGAAATGTTCAGGAAATGTTCGCTCTGAAACAATGAAGAGCTGATTAAATTTTGGAGGTGATTTGGATCACTATCTGGATCCAGGAATTTTTTAAAGGATTCCCTATTAGTTATTTTTATTGGCGTTGTTGTAGTACTAACAAATGTCCACCAGATGTCAGTGGAACTCCTGTTTTCTCATATAGTCCATGGACTTTTCTATAGACATATCTTCAATAGTTCTGGACCTAGATCCTGAAGAAAACCACCATTACAGAAATGTGGATTTTTGTGAATAACTATTCAACAAATAACAATATCAGTGTAATTCTAATCACAAAGGGTTTGTTTCCAGTGTCAAGAATCTAATAAAATAGATTAAAAAAAGAAATATGGCAGTAATATTGCGGGACGTCAGTCACAATATGTGGGGGAACTGTGCTGTTTGGCGGAGGTTTGTGCTCTCTGAGTGCTTTTCTAGTTTATAATGCAATGTAATGAAAATATATAATGTTTTTGGCCAGGCTGTGTATTATGCAGGAAGGAGTTTTCTTTTCACTGAATCACTTCCATCTTAAAATACCACATTAACACGAAGCATACGTTAGTGGGGGATTCTGCTTGCACGTCAGCTAATGTGTCGCTCAGCTTGTAACAAACACATTAAGTGCAGGTTACTTCTTTCTTGAGTCTGTTTGCTCATGCAAAATGAAACGCACATAATATATATTAAAAATGAATGATATTTAATCATAATTAATCAAAATTAATCCACAGCAAGCCTGTGATTAATCTGATTAAACATTTTAATCATTTGACAGCCCTAATTACTACACTTTACAGAACTTACCACACCACAAGATCAACATAAGGTGTCTTGTTCTCTTTAGTGAATCCAGTCTGCTTAAGCATAGACTGTGTGATATGATAAATACATTTGTGTTCACTATGATTTAGGGCTATGAACACAGGTGTAATTTATAGATGAATGTCTCCATACATCCACAGATGGTGATAGCTATAACTCATTGTGTTTTACTGTATATGGAGATGTACGGTTTTATCTGGCCTTAAAAGAAAACAGCAAAATATAGTTTATCCCTCCCTGGCAGCAATATTGTTATTTTAACATTATGTTGGAGTTGGATCAGGATCATCAAAGTGACATCATTGATCAATTAATTCATTCCCCTCATATGTGTCCAGATTTATGAGGTGTATCATGTGTGTGTGACAGGCCATAGTTTGGTATCGTAAAATAAATGAATTTTAACCCATAAAGACCCAAACTTCCACTGGTGACCAAAAGCATCCATTCATGTAAAACATTTAATACCTGTTGATCCACTAATCCTATCAATCCTTAAATAACTACGTAAATAATTGGTGTAAAATGCAGTTTGTCATCATTTCATAGTCATCAGACATGACCCAATTGGATGTTCAGAGGCTCCATGGTTACCATGGAAACACCATAGTCTTTTACAACATTGATTCACCAGTAAAACCCATGGAGTCGGATCAATGATGGTGGTTGGACACACTTGATTTTCTGTTTAGTTAATAATGGCTTTGCTGAAAAAGTCACTTTTTCTTCAGTTTTTACCCTCGGCCTTCGCCACAGGGTATTGTCATCAGTTCACCGTCTGTCTGTCTGACTGTCTGTGTCTGTCTGTATGTGCATGGACTGAAGGATGAGGGTTTTGAAGTGCAGATACGTTATGTTCTCTGTTTTTATATAATAACCTTTGAATTTACTCTGAGTTTTCATGAATGTCTAAATTAAATTAAATATAGTAATAATATATGATTTACAGTGAAAAATACAAAATATAGAGGATACTATTATAATAAATAGTGATCAATTACTTAAGAAAGGTTAAATACAGAGAAAAATTCATTTGGAAACTACCACTAAAGTAGCCCCGGGCATTTATGGGTTCATATTGTATGATAAAATGTTATCTGGAACTCTATGCAGTGTGGCAGGACCCTCATTTCTGTAATAAAGCAAATTTAGTTAAATGACAATGTGTGATTTGTGATGTAGCGACAGAACGTCGGCCTTCCTGAAAAAGCACCAGTGTCTGTAAAAGCTCTGAATGACTAAAAGGTCATCTTCCTCTACATTATTTTCAGAGGGTGAGCTATGACTCATGGTCAGAGAATTACATTTGGGTGACTGAATTCAGGTGGTTAAAGTAGACAAGTGAGGTAAATATAATTTATTCACTTCCTGTAGGCCAAAGCATGGACAAGAACCTTTAATAATGACATATCCAACCACTGACCCTGCATTTGGCTTTTTGTTTTTTTGTTTCTTATTGAACTTGGTATGACTGTACTCTCTTTTTGTTCACAGAAATGTTATTGAAATACCAGTTTATAGGTCAGTTTATTAGCAGGTCTGTATAATACTGGACTGAGGCGCCTCTCACATGAGCCATGGCATGAAAAGAATGGTAGATGAAGTCACTGAGAGTTCTCTGTTTGAGTAAAAGCACATAGTTACTGACAGTTGTGTTTAGATAGAGCAATAAACAGAGATATGAGAACAGTGCCAAACGAATAGATGGTCTGCGGGTTTGGTAAGGTGGTTGGCAAATGGGACTCTCTCTTCTCACTTTTAATGATCTCCCATGTGTGCTTTGGCAGATCTGGAGTTTTAGCACCGTTCCAGTGGCTAGGGCTATTGCGTTACACCTCACTTCAGTGTGCAGACTCGTGTTGAGTTTAGACCAAACATACCCCTGGGTTGAGACAAGTTCTCAGTCTCCTTAATTTAATATATTTTGACCTGGAGGGGAATTATGTAATGCATGAAATTCATTGACCTCTACCAGGAACTACTGGGACTTGCGTCAACATCGTGCAAAGTTATTTCCTCCCACACGAATTTCCAGCAGAGCTTTCCCTCCATGTCTATGAAAGAAGCCTGTAATTACCATAAATAAGTTAAGTTTCAAATACGCAGATGAGTTAGGCTCTGTGGAGAAACATTAACTTCCACTTTTTCCCAATGGAATGTAATTATTTCTGCTTTAGATTTTAGAATTTGGACTTGTTGGAATGTAAAATTAAATGGCATCAGGGCAGAATGGGTATTAAAGACTAGCTGGGCTGTGTTCAATACCAAAAAAAAAAAACCCCAAACGTTGTATATTTATTGTTTTTAATTGGGTTGATGCGAGAAAAGAATATAGCACGTTCACAAGCATGTCCAATCTATAGATCAAAAATGTCTTGGTAGTTGAACTATGGTTCAACGGACGTCCCTAAAGAAGTTTGTGGACGTAGAGTTTTGCTGTTGAAAGCTAACGTACGACCCACAATCAGTGCATCTTTACACATGTATCATCACCGTTTAGCTTCGGCATGGTCACACTTCATTGCCTTGATAGCACAATAAGAACATTTCTGACACGCACATTCAATTTGTGTTGGTGGGATTCCTGGCTGACAAAACAATTAGTGAAGCCGAGATGTGCGGCTTTTCCCTCACCAGACGCTCATCCTGACGTGACACGCTGAGCGCTGCCACTCCACGAGTTTAGCTTTAGCACTGTCACTTACACACCAGCCTCATTAGCTAGTCAACGTTGTGCATTTCCACTGAAAATCACTCATTAAAGAAATTAATATATGAGTTGTGCTGTCATGAAGAGTGGAAAGGAGTATGATTTCACACTTGAATAAGAAAACAGAATGAAGGCATGACTGGATGCAGGATTGGAAACAGAAATGCAGTAGCCTCTAAAGCGATTTTCAGGTTGATTAATCTTCTATTAACATTTTTTGGCATTTATTGGTGAGACACAAAACTGTGAAATTCTCACATTTGAAAAACAAATTAAGAAATCTTGCTGATTTTCTTTTTTTAATTTTACTGATCAAATAATCAGTAAGTTGTTGTTGCTTCTATGTAATATTTGTAGTTTGTTTTAGAAGCTTTCTGGGTACCATGCTAAATAGAACTGTAGTCTGGACAGATATATATACATATATATATATATATATATATATAATGCATATTAATAGAGGATGGAGGTCAGCACCCCTTGGAATATTGCACTGACTTTTTCGGACCTAGAAGTGAAAATATTTGATGTAATAGGTGGAACTCCTGGAGCCCATGGGGTCAGAGGTGAACTCTTAAGTACTACCTCACGGACTCCATAAAATGACAAACTTCAGTATTACATAACAAAGTCCTTTTACCGTGTTCTTAATGGAACCTAATGAGTAGAACTATCATCAAGCTGTTCGCCTGCATTTTGTAGAGCTGCCAACTCACACACTTTCGCCGTGTGACACACCATTTTGCCTGTCTTCACACGCACTCACGCCGCACATCCATTTCTTACGCTTAAAAAACATCAGATTTGGGCAGAGACGTTTGGTCTGTGTTCATTCCTCTGTAAACTCTGTGACGATAGATGGCGCTGAGAAGCACCATTGTAACCCACCCTAGTATTCGCTGCATTTCCTACCCTCATTCATAGATAGACGCTGCACGGGTGGGCGGGCCCTTAGCAACGGAGGGTGGGCGTGCCCTTGGCAACGGAGTGCGCAAACGTGTCCGCCATGTTTGGAATGGAGCTGCCGCCCGACCAATGCAGTGATTGGTCATAACTTCCTTTCTACAAAGTTAAAGACGCTGGCTTTTATCCTCCTCTTTACAGACACATCCGGACGTATCGGGGGGGGGGATTGTCAGGTCCTACAGAATCTCACTCCAAGGTTTTTTGAAAAGTTGGCAGCTCTGATTTTGTTCAATAAACCGAAATTCCAGAAGTCTAATTGTGCAGATGAACAAGCTGTGATACTAAGCTATGAAAGCCCAACACAGCAGACATCAAAGCTGCCACTTACCATGAGATTAGACTAACAGAAAATGGAATTAAGGATGGATCACCAGATCACTTATTATAGTCCAAATGAAAAGGATGAAACAGGAATGAGAGCTGGAAAAAAAAAAAAAAAACCTGATTCACTTACACTTTGCTCAGTGTCTAAGGGCGCTCTGGTTTTTTTTATCCACCCCCAGTGGCTGTGAGTGGTATTGCAACTTAAAAATACTTCTACTTTATTTTGAAATCCTAGCCTCTTGGTTGGAGTTTATATGATCCACAAGATCCATCAATCCTTTCATCTAATCTAATCACTTTCCATTTCAGTCTGTTTAGTTCTGCTTTTTTCTCTTCCAACGTGTTTCATGAAGATCAGCCCAGTGGTTAAGATATATTTGATTCAACTATATTGTGAAGTACAAGCACTCAACGATGCAAATATAGTGCAAATTATGAAAAATAAAACAGGGCAATATAATTAAGTGACATAATTAAATATAGATAGCTCTAGATGTATATAAATAGGTAAACATGCAGATACAGGCGATTACATAACTACCCTGGTGGAAATTAGTCTTTCTAAATGGGAATAATACACTGTGATCTTCACATCCTTTTTTCTTTTTTTAGTAATTCAGTCAACAACCACAGGAATTATACACAGCACAGAGCCAGACAACACACATTCACTACACAGCATTAGCTTCATCTTTTCCTTTGATGTTGTTCTGTTGTAAAATATCAGCTTTTAATTGTGTGTTTAACACTGACAAATAGTTTAGCTGGTTTGACCTGGAGCGTATACATTATAATAAGGTTTTTTTTTTATTGTTTGTTTATGTGTGCACATGCAGTTGCAGAAAATACTGCACATCTTCATGGAATCATTCAAAAAGATTTTATAATTTGGGAAATACTTTCACCATTTGTCTTCATTTCCTAATTGAAACATCTTCTTTTCTTGTTCACATTATAGACTTGAAATGTTTTTGCTTTAATCAGTGTTGTTCAAATCTGTGTCTCAGCACTGACATTTCTGGGCAAAAAGTATTATGTTAATCCCAAGGAAAATCTGCCAAAGCAACCAAAATGAGACACACAAAAACTACAATGTAGAGATGAAACAAAACACAGTTGAAACCACATTTGCATTTTCTAAAACAGAATTACTTTGTCAGGGCTAATTGTAAGGGCACTGATTTCCAATTTAAAATCCACTCACAAAAAATTAATCTTGTGCTTCACAGAGCAAAGCATTGGCCTTAGGGGAACATGACACATTAATTTGTGCCTGTCGATCCTGAACCGTTGGTTAAAACTGACCTGAAACATTCCTAGTTTGTATTTAAAAGCTGATTTTTCAGAGTCTAATGTTACTAAGGACACATAAGCCATTAACGCTGTCTCCAAGAACTGGTGTCGTTATCCATGAGGGGTTCTTCGAAAACTCAGGCTGTTCAGTTAATTTCCCAAATGGGTTTAACAGACCTGGAGCAGCACTCCCCAGTGACAGAGGCTGCCATTTTAAATGGTATTTGTTGTCTGTCTGAAGACCCATTTAAGCTGTCAAGTCGAGAGCTGCTGTTGAAATCACAAAGGGGGAAGGTGATGAAGAAAGACAGAGACCAAAGGAGAGCAAAAGAGCTGCAAAACAGACACTGGCCATTGTCTTGAGAGGAGCATTTATGTCCTTAGCATTTGAATTGAAATCGCAGGGAGAAGAATAGAAAGGAGACTTACACCCCCACCTTTTAACTCTTTAGATAAAAGGTCATTTTACTCACTATTATTTCACTTGAATCCTGTATAAATGGCAATTCTGCACCATTTTTCATGATACTCTTAACGTTAGAGTTTCTCCTTTCAGTAGTTTCATATCTACATATACCTACACACACACACACACACACACACACATATATATATATATATATATATATATACATACACTTCCAAATCCAAACTAACAAGATAGTGATGTCCAATCATCCTAACATAGTGGTGGTGGATAAACAACAGAAGACAGTGGTGGTGATAGATGTAGCAATCCCAAGTGATGGCAACATTAGAAAGAAAGAACACGAGAAGCTTGAGAAATACCAACAGCTGGAAGAGGAGAGAGAGAGAGAATGTGGGATGTGAAGGCAACAATGGTACCAGTAGTGATCGGGGCACAAAGGTCAGTGACCCCCAAGCTGGGAGAATGGCTCCAGCAGAACCAGGAACAACATCAGAGCTCTGAGTCCAAAAGAGCCCAATGCTAGGAACAGCTAAGATCCTGCACAGAACCCTGAGGCTCCCAGGCCTTTGGTAGAAGACCAGAGTCTGAAGAAAACACTGCTCAGGTTTGTGGGAGGAAGATATATAAATATATATAAGCTTTGCAGAAAACAGGGTCAATTGAATACATTTCTTAGTGTAAATTAGTTATAAATAATAACGCACAGACTTGGCCGTGCAAACCACAGCGCCACACTTAAGACCTTTACACACCAGGAGACGTGACAGATAATAAGAACTTTGAGGCCATGACTAAGAAGTTTCATCCTGGACAACAGGATAAACAGTGAATGCCAGACTGCACACCAGGTGATATGGGATTAATAGGACTGAAATAAATCCTGAGGCAGACCATGAAAAGCATTAAAAGTAATCCATAATATCTTAAAATCATCCCCAACACAAAAAAGTAGTAGAACTAGTGTATAAATGCAAAAACACATTCAAATTTGGGTTGTGGCTCATGAGATAAAGCAGGTTATCCTCAAACCGGTTTGATCCTTGACCACATGGCAAAGTGTCTAAACCCCAAGTGACTTTTAGTGTGGACACTGTGAAGCACAAGTCCAAGCCCATTTATTCACACCAGTAGACATGTTTAGAGTAGAGAGTTTACACCAGCTGCAACACTTGTTAAATAAAACATTCAGATATATTCACATCAGTCTATCGCAGAGAAAATAGGAATCTTTGCAGCGTGTGCGTCTCCAGTCTCTGATCCAGGTCCTCTGCTCATTTGGGACTATGTCAAGTGTGCAGGTAAAATGACTCAGACACAGTGCAAACTTGACCAGATTGTTGTGACAATCATGTTACAGAAACTCCCCACTATCCTGAAAGTGTACTCTAAGTTAGGGTTTTGCAGAGTTGAGCTAGTGAGACAATATTTAGACGTCTCTTAATGTGACCCTTTGGATAGTTAGGACAGATTCTGAGCATTATTATAGCTTTAATTCTGTACTCAATGTTTTTCATCACATAGAAGGAAAAATTGTGCCTTGCAAGTGCAAAGATGTCAATAGTGATATCTGACTGATACCTTGCTTGTAAAAAAAAAAACAAAACAGGTAAGGCATTCTTTGACTAATAGCGTCACATTGAAGAGCTCCTTCCACTAAAAAACACTGTGAGTATCTATTTTTACAATGTGGGGGGTCACAACAAGCAGTATATGTACGCAG
>JAPSES010000249.1:1512564-1525774 GCA_029822895.1 Maxillicosta whitleyi
TATACATATAAATGTGAACAACCTGAACAAACATGAACAACCAGAAATGCCTCAACAGAATTAAATGTAATTATACCAATATTCTACCTGTTTATTAAATATTTTGTGTGTTTCTAGATCCACTGTGATCTGTACATTATAATGAACATGTGAAAATGTGGAACTGAGGCAGAGTAATGATATAATTGTAAAAAATTGGACTTTTTTTCTTAATAAATTTCTTTTTGTTGGTGGTTGTTCATGTTTTTAAAGGATAGTCTGTAGAC
The DNA here is from genome assembly GCA_029822895.1 of Maxillicosta whitleyi. NCBI lineage: Eukaryota > Metazoa > Chordata > Actinopteri > Perciformes > Neosebastidae > Maxillicosta > Maxillicosta whitleyi. The sequence goes on from JAPSES010000249.1 coordinate 1,512,831, forward strand.
ATAAATACTTTAATGATACAATTTTACTTTGTTTCCACACTAAAACATAGAAATTACACATATAATTGTGGAACTGATTATTATTTATATATCATTATGTTATTATTTTAATGATCCGGCCCCTGCTATAGATGTACCAGGACGGATGGACATCCCTTTATGGATGTAGTTCCAGTCTGTAATGATGCAGTGGGGTGGGGGCACATGAGGGGGTCAGATAAGACAGGTGAGGGGTCACAGGTCAGGTCAGGTCAGGGCACAGATGAGTTACCACATATCAGAAGCGGGCTGTGCACATTAGGTGCCCTCACGATCCCACAGATTTGGAGCAGTTTTATAAATAAAAGTGGGCAAATATGGTCACATTAACATATGCCACGTTGAGAGACTTGTACCCAAACAAAGTGCAGTAATAAGGTGCTGCAGCAAAGTATTCGTTTAAGGGTGTGTATATTTATGCAACCAGGCTATTGTAAGCTTTTTTATTTTTCCCCTTAAAATATTTCAGTTTGTTTTCACTTGACTTGTACAGGTTACAGGTCTCATTAATGGTGGGAATATAATCTTTGTCTCATTGGCATTTGAACAGGGGTGAGTAGACTTTTTATGTCCACCGTATATATTATTTAAACCTAAATTTATATAAATAGCAAATTTCTTTGTTCTCTTTATATTCCTTGCTCTTTATTTAATTAATTTATTTTTTATTTGTTGCTGCTGCCGATGTTAGGATCAATTAAGTCTTACCTTATGTTTATTATTGGTGGTTTACCTTATTCTATGTTCTTATTTGCTTATTTTTGCTTGTGTGAAATTATGTATTCCATTCAAGCGGGTACTGTTATTATTTTTACATTGTGACCGTTACATTTTTTAAATTATTCATGAGGGTCGTTGCTGTTACTGCTCTATTGTATTTATAAAAACTGGTGTTCATATTGTTTTTAATAAGGCTGATATAATGCGGTAGTTGACATAATTAGCGATAGTTAAGTGCAGCATATAAAGTCTATTACTCTATATGTATTCATATCAGTAAAATGCCTCTACTGTGTTTTCTTTGCTTTCTTGCCTGTGTTTTCTCTTTCTCTGAGTCCAGACCTCTATGATTTTGATGGGCGGGGACTGGCACTCCAACCTGTCCACTTTATGTTTGTTGTTTATCCCTGCTCTTCTTTTATCTCTGTTCTTTCCACTCACTCCCAGCCACTTGAGGCAGATGGCCACCCATCCTAAGCCTGGCTGCTTCGGAGGTGTCTTTCCATCTCACTATCACCAAATGTTTGTTTGGTTTCTCTCTATAAGCTCTTGATCCTAACACCCTCCCCCCTCCCCCGATGTACAAGCCCTTAAGGTCAGTTTTGTTACATTTGGAGAAATATAAATGAAACTGTTTTCATATCAACTGATCAGATTAACTTCCTTCTGGCTTTGAAAAGAATGCTTTGACAGGTGATACTGGTCATATTGTGCAAAAAACAAATAGTCTTTTCCATTTGTGTTTTTTTGTTTATTACATCTAATAGAAAGACATAATTTTGAGTATTCCTATGATTACAAATGCAAGCTAAGATGATTATTTGCTTATTATTATTAGGTTAGGCCTACCTATTGTGTACAAATTACTCATATTTACATGACCTAATGTTATTATTCCATTTAAAACTGTTTCTTAAACTATTAGTGTTTTACCAGTAGAATAGAAAATATAGAAAAATATAGAAAATATAAAAAATATAGAAAATATAGAATAGAAAATACATTTCCACATGAATTGCAAAGCACACAAAAGAGAAATGGAAAAATACTGTACAGTTTTGCAGTATGCTCAGAATATGAAAAGATGGCTAATGATGGTAAAACAGGGATGTGATATGATATTGTACGTGTATCCTGAGCCCTCATTACTCACCTGTACATGGCAGACTGTGTGCATGAGGTGACACAAGCTGTAATTTCACTCGGTAGATATTAGGGACCTTTCTCTTGTTGTGAAGCTTCAGTGGGATAATGCAGGTGCTTTTGGGTGCTCAGCAGATAAGTATTGGCGTGCCAGGTGTTAAAGCTGCCTGGGTTGACACATTAGACAGGGATTTGCTCCTGCCAGAATGTCAGGCCAATGAGGCTCATAGAGGTAGGCTTGGATCACTGTCAGGGACAGGTAAGTACGCAGATAAGGGGATTACACCATGTTTGCACCAAGTAATCTCAAATGAATCCTGCCAGCCTCTGTTTCATCCTCACCTGGAAAGCCCAAAATTTTCTTCCCCCAAAGTAAGAAATATATTACATGAGTTTAGTTCTCACGATGATCCTTTTAACCTGACTTAAACCAATGTGGGGACACATTGGTTTACGGTCATTTAACAACTGTGACAGTAATAATCTCCCTTAATTCTCTGCGGGAGGCACCTGATTACTTTTCTATTAGTGTTTTTCCTTTATCACCGGCTCTGCCCAGCCATGCGTTGTGCTGGTGTTACAGTCACCTGGGCCAATACTTTAAATGGGATCTGGTTTGGTGGTCGCTCACTGCAAAGCTTAGACTTGACCTGTTGAACAAATAGGGCTCTGTGTGAGCAGTTGAAGTCCCTTTGGACCATGCCTCTCCCTGCTGGTAGGCAGAGAGATGAAAATAGAGTGTAACAGATGGCTTAGCTGTTTCCACCATTCAGCACAGGCTGCTGGGCAGCCCACATAATACCATGCCATCCAAAAGGGGCTCAGTGGGCAGTCGAAAGTCTTCAACATGCTGAGAGCTATTTCCCTCCAAACCATCAATCACAGGGCTCAAGAAAGAAAGGGGGAAAAAATCAATGTCATACTTGGGTCATGATCTAATATCTTACACAATATTGAACAGCTTACAGCAGATAAGTGCAACTGTTTTGGTTTGGGGAAATGTGAGCTTGTCAGTAAAGCTTATAGATGTGTTTTTGTGTACTAGGCTGATCTACGATAGACCACAGAATACATTTTCCTCTTATAATCATGTATTTACACAATCAGTCAAGGACATACTCCATCTCTGAATTACTGATCAGTTATAAGAAGAAGAGACATAGTGTGTGTGTGTGTGTGTGTGTGTGTGTGTGTGTGTGTGTGTGTGTGTGTGTGTGTGTGTGTGTGTGTGTGTGTGCGTGCTTGTATACAGACCCCTGTGTAATCTGGGCTACATCACATCAGCCTGGTTAAAGACATTTATTGATGCTGAGAGTCCCTCTGTTCTCTCTCACACTGGGGCCACCTGGACAATACAGGATGAGGTGGGCAAACTGTGATTAGATTTTGTTATGAGCAGAAAGAGGAAAACAATGACATTTTTCTTGGGTAAAGTGACAGCTTAGCCAGTGCAAGGGGACATCTGATAAGAGAAGACAAATGTCGCTCATGGTGAATTTTTGCTTTCTCACTAAACTTCAAGGTCAAACACACAATCTGGCATCAGTATTTCAGTTCAACGTCACAGTGTCACAGACAAACACATATTGCAAGTATGTCGATATAGAAGGCACTCTGACTGCATCCCTGAACATCAATATTCTGATTTAAATATTCTTCATTTCTGTCTCTGACAAAGAAATGCAGACACATGCTCACAGACTGTTTCACACCAGCCCACACACTGCTGCCACCCTGCTATTCCCAGCTTGTGGTTATTCCCAGACTGAGTCAGAATGGCACCATAAGCCGTCTGTCCGTTTTCTGCCAAACCTGATGTCTCTCCGTCAAATGTGCCGTTGAGCGGGATCTGAGCTGTGTATACAGTATCCATACAGCTGAGCCTTTCTCACATCCTCCCTTCTCGGTGTAATTACATATAAGTCATATTGACAGCTGGAGGCACACTTAGCTAGGTCAGGGAGGCATTCAAATCAAAGTGTTCCTTGTGCTTTAAATAACCTTCCTGTCTCCCTGTTGAGTCTTTATTTACACATTTTTCATTCACCATCATGACAGTTTCCTGTGTCTGTGAACTGTTCCATCTGTTATCTCTGCATCTTTAGGTTTGCAGCTGTGGTATATCTGGCCACCTTAACCTGAAGATACAAGAGCAGTTATGATAAATAATGACAGTGAATTAATATAGCTCAGCAGCAAGCAGTTCCCAGTGAATGAAAAAAGGAAACATAAGTCAGCTGTATCAGTGGGAAAAAAAAAAAAAAAACAACAGAAAACAGACTCCATATTTCACATGATTTCTTATAGAATACATTATCTTTGGCAGAAGCAGGATTGGTAATGGCTGTCTGATATGCTTCGATGTCTTAATGACCACACTAATGAAGCATGTTATTAACAACTATTTACTTACACTTTGTGCACATCATCATTGAAACCGTGAACCATGTCACCCATGAAATGACTTAAAAAAAATAGACACAAGATGTAGATTACAACCTATGACAAGTATCAGCTACATGTAACACAATTATATATAATGTGTACCCCAGAATTAACTCTTAAGTTGAGTTCTAATACAGTATACTGCAAATATATACACAGGGGTGAGTAATGCATATCTATTTTCTGTAAATTATATACTTAAAGTGATGGTTCATTTGCATCATATTACTATAAATATTCTTACAAATTAACTGAATACACATTAAATGAGTGGATGTGAATACTAGCAAACTCACAGGTTAATCATAATTACTAATTTAATCGATGGTGAAAACAATTCCAGCTTCCGTCAACAGAGGGCAATCTATCCACATGGGAAACTTAGCTATCCAAACCTTGAATCTGATATGACCACTACATCACAGACAACTGAGATGCTGTGTAATAAATTACATTGTATAATGTGTTAATAGTCAGAAATTTACAGCCTGGACCAGCTGAGGGACACTGTGTGACAAATGGTAGTGTTTGACACCAGCATGATAACAGATCATCACTATTCAAGCAATATAAAGGCAAGCTGCAGGAAGGTATAGGTGCATTGATCAAAATGTCATCACAGTCAGGCTATCTAGTGGAACAAAGTGAACTTTCCATTCCACTTTAGTGAATTCAGAGAGCTTAGACTTGGCCTTTCCTGGCTAGCGACATCCCCTGGGCTAGCATGTTCCAAGACTCAGCAGCCTCATTACTCTGTAGACAAACAGGTTTGGACATATTGAACTCAGACCCAAAACAACCCGTCTCTACCCAGCCACTTTCCACTCTCCCAGCTCTATTTGTGATTGGGGAATGTTTGCCTCTCCCACTCTGTCTCTTGGTGTCTGTTTGCCTGACACTTGTCTGGCTTGGCCTACTTTCTCCTTGATCTCATCAGTCAATGTGAGGACCTGTGAAGGCCATCTCCCCATCTTGCTCTGTGAATCTCTGCCAGCTTTGTGCCTGTGTCAGCAGTTAGGAACTGACTCACACCCACACAAGTCTCCGGTCTTTTCCTCCAGGGCTCACAGGGCGAAGGGAGCACATCTCCCCAAACAGACAGCCTCATTTACATGCCTAAAAATCACTTAAAATGATCCGCGGCCATGCAACAGGGAATGCTATAGCGCTACAAAACTCCAGGCTCTCTGGCAAAAATATGCTATTCATGTAACATCTTGGTTGATGATAGCGCCAATCAGACTTGAGTAGCACTTACACACATATGGAGCCCATCTGAAATCAAAGTGGTTAACTTTTCACCCTTACATGAACGTGTCAAGAATGTTCTTACAGGAAACGACTGAAACAAATGGCTGAATCAGTGGTTCTTACGTATTCACAAGGCAACAACATAATGTTTCACTTTACAGAGCTTGAACAGCTCAAAGTGATGCAAAATTATACATTTTGTGATGAACGATTCAGCAGTAAAGGTACAGTGAGCAGACCAATAATTTGTGTTATAATGACTTCTAATGTGGCTCTTGTAGGGACATAGTCAAATGGGGCTCAGAGAAATTTAAATAAATGAGGAGTGGATGCTTTTGAAAAATATTTTTAAACCAAGCAATGGCCCCAGAATCCCTTTTCACACTAATCTGTATTCATTTGCGTGAAATGCCACTGGTTTATTTCTGTATTATATTGTTGTTGTTGTTTTTTAGACAGCAAAAGTGCAATTAACATCATTACATTCCAGTCGCTTAAAATATAACAGATGAGTTGCCATACAGTTTATAGTGAGAGCTAATTCCCAGTTACTGCCCTTAGGTGAGCTTTGGAATGAGTAACAATTTACAGTGTGGAAAGAACAATAGATTATCATTTACATAACTGCAGCAGTTCAACATAAAATTTGGAGTTATGAGACAAAAACAGAGGAATTACTGTAAAGATTGAAACCTTAAGGGATCAATTCACCAATGTTAGATATAGGAAAAATTGGATTAGTGCACTATTTAGAGCTGCTAGTAGTAGTTGCATGCAGGATTTGGCTGTAAATGGGTACATGTTTGATGATGCTGAGGATTCAACCGCAATGAGAGAAAGGTGATAGTGATGTTGAAGAAGAAAACCAGCAGAATATGAGAAAATACAGCAACAATTTGTTATAGAGGTTTTAACCCTCAAATACCTAAACAGCAGCTAGCAACCAAAAGTGTCTACTAATCTAAAATATTTAATAACTTTAGAACCATTACTTCTAAGTATGAATAATTCTGATAAAATGCAGTTTGTCAGCATTTCAGTGGCATTAGAAATTACCCATTTGGATATTCATAGGCTCCATAATGAACATTGAAACACCGTCATCTTCTTCAAGACTGTTTCACCAGCAAAAAACATAATTTGACAAATAACAGTCATTATATTTAGCTTGTTTTTACATTCACTAAATGATATATTTTGCTGGGACGTTTCTCTATGTTTCTGAATTTACTCTGAACTACTGAACATCTAAATATTCTATTCTATTCTATTCTATTTCAAACGTCTGAACATGTACATGACCAGTAATAAAATATAGGAAAATATCAGATTTTCACTGGAAAATGCTAAATGTAGAGGGTAGTAGTATAATAAATGTTGATAGATTACTTTGTAGTGGTTAAATATCCACAAAATACCACAAAAGTAGTTCCAGTCTTTCCAAGTCTTTAATTGTTCAGAATATAGGATATATTGAGTAAATATTGACCAGGAAAGTTTAGTTTGTTATAAATCAACAAGTGAATAAAGATGTTGTATAAACTAAAGGAAATAAAAAATAAATTTAAAAAAATCTTGTTTGTGGCAACAAATAGGCTTTTTGTTGAAGAAGATGGGGAGTTCTGTTGGTTCAGACCAGTTTGACTGTGTGTGTGTGTGTGTGTGTGGGGGGGGGGGGGGGTGTAATATTATTTTTATTTCTTTCTTCAAGTTACAACACGTAGCAAGTAGAACTAATGTTTGGCGTTTTTGTTTTTTCACACTTTAATATCTGAGATGTGCATTTAAACTGGCTCATCGCAGTCATCCATATAGTTAAAATGTGCATCTTTGTTACCAACATTTTTGTTTGTTGACCTAAAAAAAGGAACTTACTTGTAAGATAATTGCGCATTTCTTACTTTAATTTAGAAGAATTGTCTCAGGGAGCAGTCTGGATGAGTTTAATCAAAAAAATCTGAGTCATTTTAATTTGCACAACAAATTATTCAAGGAAAAGTAAAAAGTATTGTTACAATATGTACGTTTTTTTCAATAAAACTTCTAATTGCACTTCTGTTACAATGTTGTTGGGGTTGAGTGGGACCTAACAGTGATTTTGTGTCCACCAAAGGGAGCCAGAGAGGAAAAGATCTAGAGAGGCACTGGTTCAGACTCACTTTAAACACCTCTTCTGAATGCTGACCTGGATCCGCCCCTGAAGTCCCCCTTGGCTCTGGACCACACTTGGGAACCACCGGGTTGTTGTTGTACTGCTCCCGCCGCTTAACGGAAATATGTGAGCGCGTCGGCGAACAGACGATACAACTTGTTCCCTGCCCCCTCCCCTCTTCTCCCCTCCCTCCCTCCTTAAAGCCTAGTACTTTGACGCTTGTTGTCTCCTCGGTGCCGGCGGTGAGTGTAAAGTGGGAGGGGAATAATTCCTGTCCGTACCCGCTCGCGTCTGTCCTCCTTCAGTGCGCGCGTCTCTCTCTTTCTCTCCCTCCCCTTTCCTTTCCTTTTCCTCCCTACAACCTCCCGTTTCCAATGCGATGACAGTCAAGGCAAACGCGTGAGCGGATCCCACAGGTGTGTTGCTGCCAACTGCGCCGCGGCTCCCAGAGACGCACACGCACTTACGCGCACACACAGATACGCACACCTGGAATTACCATGTGACTCGGCACCTGGGCGTGGAGAAAGTCCCCGATAAGCAGAGACTCTTTTGTTAAGGAGTTGCCCGTGTCGCCTTTCAGCAGGAATTGACAATTCAAGTCAACCAAGTAGCCCGTTTTTTTTTCTCTCCAACGGAATAGTGCCTTTCTGAAACCCTCACTTTGACGCGTGAGGTGAGTAAAATGTGAACTTATATACGGACTTCTTTCTTTTTCGTAATTTCATTTAGAGGAGTTCTTCAATATCTGGACTGTACGCGTTTGTGGAACTCCTCTCCTCGCTCTTTCCCTCCAAGGTGAGTTCCGGGGAAGCTGGTGTATCCCGTTAAACCGGGCTTATTGGGTCTATATAACTGTAGCGTTTATCCATATCCGTTCCAAAGCCTGTTAAACGTGAGCGCCAAGTTTTGATAGTCTATTACACGCCCTATCGATATGGCATTAGAGCGTAAGTCGGACAGGAAGACCATTTCTTGCCCTCTATTAACGTCGCTGTTCATTCATGGCACTGTTTATTTACAGCTGTGGTCAGGGCAGTCGGGAGCGTTTCTATTTCCTAGATTTCTTATAAATAATAAACTACTAACAAGGCATGCCATCTTAATCCCGAAAGTGTTTGGCAACAACCACGCAGGAGCTTCCGTACAGATGAATGTGCCTGTGTTCCTGTAGCCTCCAGCGCGTTGTGAAATAGTTGGAAGCGCTTCTAGGTATGGTTGTAGTCTTTGCAGGGTACAAACTTGTTCTGTGAAACTCAACAGCTGTGTAGTGGGAGTGCGGGGGAAAGGGAAAGCCCCCCCCCTCGCCTTCCATCCTCATCCTCACTCTCAGAGCATGCATTTATTTCATCAGGACCATTGCAGCCACAGCATCTGGACAGTCACCTCACAAGGAGCCGACTGTCCATGGAACACAAGTAATTTCAGTGAGAAATGGGCATGGGAGTTGCGTTCCTCACCTCTGGATAGTGGGCTGTACATCAACAGCTGAGGGGACAGAAGTTGTAGTGAGCATTGCTTCCTATTTGTTTTTCTTTTTTTTTTCTTTCTTTCTTTCTTGTCTGTCTTGTGAGGAGAACTAGGGGACAGAAGCTCTATTCATGTCCCTGTTGAATCTCCTGTGCAGTTCTGTCGGTCTGTATCTCTCAGTCCCTGGCGCGGGCCCTCAACAGACCACTGTACTGCCTTGTCTTTCTAAATCGTCCTTTTATCCACAGTCCTGCCATCTTCCGTCCCACGTGCACAGACGTACTGTACATAGGACGCTCCATCTCCTGGGGATTAGTGCCATTAAATAACATTATACAAACTGTCTCATCGTAGGAATGGATTAGTCCAGGAAAAAAGGCACGTAGAGACAGAATAGACCGCCACTGACGCTGCTGGTTGTAGTCGTAGCTGGAGGGGGGATGGCGATGGGGATCAGCCTCTAGTCTCCTGACTGAGCAGGGATGGTTTTCCAATAGGCGCCATCTGCTCACATGGACACACACAAGCAACTGAAAACCAGGCTACTTCCTTGTCCTTCCCTTCTCTCCTCTACCCCTCTTGCTTCTTCCTCTCACTCTCTGCCCCACAATGTTTCATTCAGAGTTTATCTTTTCCACTCTGAATAAATAGAGACACCTTATCTGTGCAAAGGAGAGTGGTGATAAATGTTTTCTCCTGCTCCCCACAAGGGTGAAAAAGACAAGCGTACCACACTTCTTCATCATAGATGCTCTTTTCTGGGCAAGTGAATAGGAGACATTTCTCATTCAGGTCAGGTTAGTGTTTCAGGTTTCTGCAAAACAATCCCAAAAGCTGAATGCAAGCTCACACTCTATATTACAAGGAAAACAGAAAAAAAAAAAACCCAGAAAAAATAACAAACACGGAATGCATTTCTATCAGTTTTTTCCTCTTACTTTTTTTTTTTTTTTTTTTTTGCATAATAGTCTGCCGGCTCTGGAAATGAAACTCTGTGGTTTATTCCACTCTGCGTATTTCTGGATCCAGTAAAATAGTCTCTGACCAAATGAGAAAGTGAGGAGCTGAATTATTGTTTGCAGTTAAGATACATGTTTTGGTTGAAATGAAGTTCCCCCTGTCCTTTTTACTGTTGCACAGTTTTTCTTCATATCGTTTAGACTATGTTTTCTCCTGGAACCACATGCTACATTTTAGCGAGTTGCTGCAATATTTTTGAGGTCAAATGAATTTGAACCCAAACCCGTTCTCTTTTGTTTCCTTCACATTGGATTACTGACTTCTGTCATTTTCATTTTGAAAATAAAACCATAATCCTCACAAGCAACAAGCAATCCCATGCCTCCTGTTTGCAGCCTACAAATAGAAACTGCACTAAACGGGACTAAACTAACTAATACACCAAGAACGTATACATTTCAGGCTCGGCGCTCGTTTCGAATTACAAATTAATCTCCTGTTCCGTGTTGCTGCAAAAACAGGACGTAATCTAAATATTTATCAGAGCTGACACTCTACTTTCACTTTGAAAGCAAACCGTAATGCAATGTTTGACCAACATTTCCCTTGAAAGTAGCCTGGAATTTGTAAACTTGTTGGTCGTAAAATAGGTGTGGTCCACATGAGAACAAACCATATGCAATATCCCGTACCTCGTCCTTATCTAACGTACACACAGCATTCAGGAGCATGTGGGCAGATGCGTGAAGGGCGTGTCAGTGTGGCATTAGACGGCTGAAGAATCTGGGGAATAGAGATTTCCTTCAGATTTCAGATAGGCTTGCCTTTTCATGTCTGAGGATTATCCTATGATGAAGGGACGTCATGCTGAGGTGGATTTCTGATCTTATCTCCGCTGGGTTTTACAGCTACCACCCTTGCCCTTGGACAACGTGGCCTTGTCTTAAACTCGCCCCCTGGTAGCTTTGCTCTTCCTACCCCCTTCAGTCTGTATTTTTATGTTGTTGTGTTTGTACCGCACACACTAAACTCTCGAAGCCGTTGCCACTCCACGTTCTTCCCCTCTCTTATGATCAGAGATAGCAAAACGGATAAGTGATAGACCTTGGACGTGTGATCATGCTAATTCTCAGACTTATTCCCTTAGTGGCAGGCCAAGGAATGGGTTCGGCGGCAGTTTGACATCACATTACAAGCCCTACCACTGCACTTTATTTCATGTAGCTTGATGTTTGTTGCTGTTCAGGGTTTCAGCAGGTCTGTCTGCAGGCTTCTAAGCCACGCACTTCACCCCAAAACAGAGTGAAGTTCAGCTCTGCGGGGGTGTAGTTACGAAACAACCTTGGCACTTTACCAACCCACACTGTCTTTCATCTCTTGACTGTGCTGACCACACCGTGCACTCAACCCAACGCACGCAACTTTTTTTTTTGTTCACACCATTACTTCCTCATGCCGGTTTACTGATACTCACACAAGTTTCATTTTGCTCTTATTTTTATCTGCTGGGTTATTCCCCACAATTCCTGTGTTCAGCATACGGAGTAAGAGAACATAATGAATATTATAAACATGCTAACACTACTGAAATAGATAAATGATTCACGACGGAAGGGAGAAGCCGTAATTGCTCAGTTGAGAGGGTGTGAGCAAGATCTGCTGCACGAGACTTGAGCCAACTTAATATTAGAAAAAAAAAAAGAGCGAGGAGGAAAGATGGAGCAGAGAGGGAGAAACTTAACTTGATACAAGCTTTAGAGATGTGGGTTCTGTTTGAAAAACATGATGTGATGTCTTTTTAAGAAGGCGTACTGGGAAAACAGCAGTGTCGACTGTTGACAGCCTTGAGGTTGCATAGCTGAGGACCGAACACCAGTGATGGAAATACAATATAGACATCTCATCACACACCTCCCATGGCAGGTGAACTGACAGGCTGACACAGATGTATAGTATCACAGGGGCCTCTGATGTTACCTGCTCACCAAGGCCACGTCAAGCAGCCCACCTACTCGGGGCACTGGCTAAAGTTCACACCCACTGAAACAGACACGTATCTGAAAACTCATCAGCAGTGAAGAGAGTCAGGGGTCACCTTCATTCATATCTTGGGAAATCTCAGGCAGATGCTTTCTTTTCAAGGCTTGTATTGGCAGTAGAAAAGAGAGCAGGGAGCTAATTTATTTTGTGGTTTGGTAATTGAGCCTGGCGAGTAGTGCTATCTAAATGCACTACCATTTAAACACTTCAGGGGGAAGTTGGTGTCTCTTTGAATCAGCCCAATGTGACGGGCGATGTTTAGTCAGGCTCTCTCGCCGTATGATGAAAATCCAAGTCGGAGTCAAGATCGGCTGGTTCTTCATTGCTGTGTAAATTGTATGTGCCTCTATAGAATTGGACAACTTGCTGATACATCTTTGTCAGTCAGATTTGAGTTTGAAATGGACTGATACTTAACGCAAGCTGAGAAAAAAAATGGAAATTGCGGAACCACTTATTCCACCTGTAATGCATTTTCATCACACTTTTTTATTCTTGACTGAGAGTTGCTCTGTGTTGAGTGCCATTTAATCCTTGATAAGGCACCAGAGGGTACAATTCATTTTTATCCATGTGAGTCATTTCACAGTTAATCCTCAAACTGACCAATTTACTCTCGCCAAGATCATTTTTAATTATCACCTCTGCTTTACAGCTAATATGACATCCAGCTGGTTTATGTTAATATGGTGGTTGTCGTTTGAGAATCAGTCTTCCGCTTTCC
>JAPSES010000249.1:1525779-1544221 GCA_029822895.1 Maxillicosta whitleyi
CATGCATACTGGGCGATTAATTATGAAGTACTGAACGAGAGCCCCGGCCAGGATGGGTGGGTGACAGATGCATGAAGGGTCAGTGCACTGGCAGCAGCTGGAGATGAAGGTCACACCAACCTGAGAGAGCGAAGAGGGAAGATAATGTGGCAAACTGAGGGAGACATAGAGGGATAGTCTGTGTGGATGTAACTTTACAGAAAAGATGAATGAAGCACCTCATGGATCAAGGAAGTAACTCACTTCCAGAGTGCATGATATTCATCTTTAAAATGTGTGTGTGTTTTTTTTTAATATATACAGAGTCTCATTTTATGAGTAAAAACAAATTGAAAAATTGGTGAAGTCATTATGTTAACGTCTATGATTTCCATACAGCCAGACTGGGTGTTGTGTTAATGTATTCATACTTTTTTTATTTATTAAAAACAGGCCTGTTTCAGATGACCTGCCAAGTTTTTTGCCTGGTCGAGTCTCCTGATTTACAATTTTAAGTTGTTTAAAGTCCTGTATTGTGTTAAAATATAGCAGGTGTGCTGCACTAGCACTTTATTCAATCTGATGCTTACATAGTTTTCAATAAAGATGTTCATTTTGGGGTATTTGAATTTCACCATTGATATTACAGAGCACAAAATAATGAAAAATTACATTTACATACAAGAAATGGCATAAAATCATTTGGCAGGATGAGCTCCAAAATGGCTATATTAGATTTTGAGGAAACATATGCTGTCCTTATTATCTCTGGCATCTGCTGAAATCTGCTGGCAGCTGGAAGTGGACATGGGGATGGCAGCTCTGCAAGAGTTTGGGTGTCTGTCTCTTGGTTGTCTGTTTCAATCAAACTCTGACGTCCTGAAAGGTTTCAAGGCATAGATGAGTTGTTGTATGTACCTGAGCTTGTCATTGTGAAGCTTGGGGGACCTGGCCTCAAACGTGTTCTTTATCACAGCTACCACTGACCTTATAACTTTAAAATATCAATATAATAGCAAACTGAATTTAATAAAATGTATAGCAGATAGGCCCCTTCTTCCTTAAAGTATCCAGATCTAATTACACAATCTTTTTTTTTTTTTTTTCATCTTTAGAATAATACAATATATCGACATGGCTGTCTGCCTTTATTACAATTTTGTAATGAAATGGCATTATGAAAATGGTATCATTTTTCGTCGGTATCATGTCCTTGTTTCTGTTAAATGAGGTGGGTAGTGTGGCCTTTCAGTAGCCTATGATCCAAGAGGGACCTATTAAAATCTGTTCATACAGCAATTGTAAAAGTTACTGAGAATCTAGTTAAATGCCATTGGCTCTGTTGCGTCTCATCTGTAAACTGACAGACCATTTTACTGTGGCAGTAGTCTAGGAAGCAGTAATAATACTGCCAAAGATACTGCTTTAACCTTAGTGACTGACATTTCCTACTGACTACCAGTCACTAAAATTTGTGATATACTGTCTGAGCTGAGATTTTCTTAGGCAACAGGAAAGAACAATGAAATTTTTATTGCTGTCTATGGGGAAATCAGCAGTTCAACTTAAAGGAGGACTCGGCAGGGAAATAAATGAGTAGATTATAAATATACAAATAATACCCTTCAGAATGAAACTAGTAAAACTCAAGTAAATGGTAATTGTGAGAAAGAAATTTGTAAAAAAAAAAAAACAAAAAAAAACTGCAATCTGCAACTGAGCTTGGTCACGCTGTGTTTTGTAGGGAATAAGCATGACTCAGGCCTTTACCTTGGTCATGACCTTGTTGAGTTGAGCAAGTGCGGACAACTGGAGGCAAGCCCGTAGCGTGGTGTACCTGTTCTGTTTTATGGTCATGTACAGGAACTTTAGCTAAACCCCATGAGCCAGTTGTGATCCATTTGCTGCTGTGTGACTAACTCCTGCCTTTGTGTTTATAACTTCCTGTTTATGTTAAAGCCTCCATCTATGTACACACATTTCCATTTTACTCCATCAGCAGAACAGACTCTCTTTATCTGCTCTTTGGCGTTTCGTAACTTTTTTTTTTTCTCCTTTTTTTTGCGTCTTTAAAAAAAAAAAAAAAAAAAAAAATTCTTTGTCTTCTCCCACCCCGTCGTCTGTAGTCTACATGGATATTAATCCCGGTGTTTCCAACTTGCCTGGGGCTTGAAGCTGTCTTCTGAAATGCAGATCTGTGGAGGTGTCATCATAGTTCTATATCTTGGGTGTCTGTGCTTGCCCCCCAGCCTCACTCTCCTATTCACGCTGCCGTGATGACATGCATTATTCCTCACTGACTCATCTGGCCAGACTCAAAATCTGCCCAGTTTTGGTTTCCTCCTCACCTTTTTCAGCAAAAAAGGAAGTTTGTAGATGTTTTATGCGTGTGTCTGCAAATCAAGTAGACGTGATATCAGCAACCCCCCCCCCCCAGTCATATGATAGTCGTGCGGATAATGTGGATTTCTTGCATGGTTTATTATACCCTGTGACACACTGTTTCCCAGAGTTCCCCTTTTTCACAGCTCCGTGTTTACAGTTGCTCCACACTTGGTTTTCGGTCTCTAACTAAAGCAAATGATAGACCTAGGAAAAATGACATCAGAGTCTCAGCCACATGCCTCTGTAAGAATGCCTAAATATTTACAAGCCCTCGTAACACATGCGAGCCTACCACTCAGCCACCCACTTGTAAGTTTTAAACTGGGCTCTGTGGTCGTTTCCTCCTGCGTAAGCTACGTCTATTCTACGTCCTGTCTCACTGATCCCACATCATTGATCCCTCCACGGAGCCACGTTCTTTAATTACAGTCATTAGCTAGAGTAGATCTGCTTCTTGGGGTTAGAGAACCTTATTACCAGGACCTTTTCCCTTTTCCTCTCCACATAGCAAACAGCCTAATGCTGCTAGTGCGCTCTCAGGGAAAAGAAAAAAAAAAAAAAAAAGGAGCAGCTACAATGTTTATAGAAACTCACTGCCAAATTGGATCCCTGTATCTGTCTCACCAGTATAATTTTTTTTTTTTTTTTTTTTTTTTTACACTTCCTTTTTCAGGCGAACATGGAGGAGAGGAGCTCAGTATTCGAGTAGCAGACTGAAGCAAAGTGGCGTGTAAGAAGCTGTGTCATTGTGCCACTGCTTGTTTATTGGTGGACCCTTGCTCTCCTCACAGTGACCAGGAAAATGTAGCTATTTATCCAGTACTCCAGACCTCCATTAGGATCTCTCTGCAGTCTTACCAGTTGTGATCTACAGTACACTCCCACTGACATGTCTCGCCTTCTCTTCCAGCTGGAGCTTTTATTTTTAACCTGGTCCTGTTTTGTTTCACTTCCAGTCTCTGTTTGTGTCTGCTATTGGGATGTCATCATACATTCTTTTGCTCTGTTGTTGAATTAGTCATATGGAAACGGTCTCTTCTTTGGCTAATGGAAAAAAAACCAAAAAAAAAAAGAACCCACATCTTGCTCCCATTGGGTCTTTATGTGTCTCTCCACCTTCAGACTTGAAAACAAAATATTTTCTTCCTCAAACAGCATGCTAAAACCACACATCTGTTTGTTACATAAGATATGAACAAGATACTTAATTATAGGAAAACCAGAAGGATTATTAAACACCCTCCATTTTCAAGTGTTTTCTTACTACGCTGGGAATGCTTTTAAGCTGTAAATATATGCTTCGTTTACAGACCACTTTACACCTGCAGCATCTGCGCGTCTTTGTCCAGAAAATATCAATATATGCCTTTTGGCTCTAGTGCATAGCCATAAATCTACGTCAGTCTTTTAATCTTATCAGTAAGATGATGTGATCCTACATAGCTCAGACACAGCAACATGACCTGAATACAGATGGATTTTACTATGTTAAAACAATTCTTAGTAAATATTATCTGAAATGCTATATAGCCAAGAGTAATATCCACACTGTGACAACAGAAATGGAACATTGCGTGTATTTAATAGAACTAGCCCAGATGACTTTTTTGAGGGCTCTGGTCCTTTGCCAGTTGTTGACAGCCAATATTTGAAGCTTTGTGGTGATTAAAAATTTGAGGTTTTAACACAGCGTATGCCCTACTGAGAGTGATGCATATGACAGGCACTATTCACACTTCTATCTTTGATCACGGCCTCAACAATCCAACATAGAGCTGGTTAATGTGGGCAGATGAGGGGGATTTATAATTTTAATGTATTATTTTATGGCTGCATCAAGTGAGGACAAAGCTCAACTCAAACATGTTTGTTTTTTTTAGAAAATTACATGGTGTATATGACAGGCGAAACACATCCACAATTAATATAGCCTACTACAGGAAGCAAACAGGTTGTATGGTGAAATTCTGTTAAGCGAGACAGTTAGTTCTGTCGGGAAATAATCAGACTTGGCAATTTAACTGTTTTTTTTTTAATTTTTTTTTTTAGTGGTTTTCAGAAAGCAAAACGTTGATTAATTTGGTATTTTGCTCAGCCCTAACCTGACATACATTTAAATAATACATAACATGGAAAATATGAAAGGGAAAGATAATAAGTGTGGAAAAGAACATGGCTTTAATATGGTTTAAATTGCGTGGCCCTCAGTTTTACACAGATAGACAAGGTGCACATCAATGCTAACAGAAGTGTATTGAACTAGACGGAGCATGTTGGAAAAATAAACATATTCCAATAAACATCATACTCCTACTAGCTTAGTCATAGTAATACTCAGGTTAGAGGGCTGAAGGGGACCCTCCCATATTGACAAAGATAGCCTGTGTGTGACAGGATGCAGCACTTGTCAGTTTAAAAAAAACCAGCTTAACAAATATTGTCTAATGGTCAATTCTATAGATTTGTGTTGTATTTTGCCACAAAATAATAAAAAAAAAAGAAGATTTGATTATTAGAATATACAACTACATTCTAATCTGTCAGACAGGTCTTTAAAAGGTCGAAAATTTGGGTTTGAACCTAATATTCAGTGCACATTTTAAAATGGTGCATTAGGAAATGTTTTTTGAACAGCAACATTGGTGTTGATTTTTTATTTTTTTATTATTATTTTTTTTTGTTGAGTAAGGTGCCTTACTCGGAAAAGGAGACAAGTGTTTTACAAGGCAAGTGATGAACATTTGACTCCCATGATTAATCTGACTTAAGAAAGATTTCTGTCGTCTTCCAAGATATTCCAATAGTGTGAAAACATGTTTGGTAGTACAACAGATTGTGTAGATGGATGATGAGTCCACAATATTTCTTGGTGTCTTCTGTGATAAAAAGACATGACAGCTATTTCAGATGCAGAAGAGCAACAGAAGGCTCTACGTCTTCTACTCGGTTCTAGATCCCAACCAGTATGAGATTTTTTTGGGGTTGATACTGATATTGGAGGTGAAAAAAAAAGCAGATATCCGATATATTGGCAAGGAACTCGTATATTGGCCAATGTATGAAATAAGAACATTGAAATGCACAGGATATAATATTTGTCGTACCTGGCTCCAGGCCATGACAAATAAGAGACACATTGCAAAGGAATAACAAAGTACGTTCATTTAACGTAATGTAAGGGTAAATCAGATCATGAGATGTGAGAGTCGGTGGCATCAGTAAAGTAGGATGTGCATGTGTGTTGAATATAGGGTGTGTGAGTGTTGGAGAGTGCATAAAATGAAACATAGGAGCAAAGCAAAACTAAAGTGGCCACATCATCCAGGGACGCAGGTGTCTGTCTAGGAAGAGAGAGACAAACAATGAACGAACTCCTCCTTATATGAGCTACCTGTGCATCAATCTCAGAAAATGGCTGACTATGGTAGCAGTCTGTGACTGTTAATACATTGGTTATATATAGACTGATGTTGATTCATCAGTACAGTATAATCAGTTAATCAGGCCGATTAATTGGCTGGGCTTCACCCTATTCATTAGGACTGTGTCTATTGTATCCTACATGTTCAACTTATGATGATAAAACACAGCCTAGGTTATGTGTTCCAAGCCAATGTGTGGTAATGTACATTTTTTCTCTTTTGGAACTTTTCAAAAGTTTGCTTCAAACTTGTGGGACCATCCTGAGGCTGCAAATTATGTACACCAGACATAAGGTAGTACACTTGTTTTCATGAAAAAAAAGGAAAGTTACCATTACCATCAAAATTTTGGCTAATATTACACTTGTCATTTCATACCATTCGAAAATGTCTGTGTACTTATGGAAGTTGTAATGCCATTTTATTACATAATACCATTGAGACAGTGATGAACTTGAAATGGTGTTGTGCAAAGCTTTCAGGTGCCAGAGCATCATCATAGAACAGGCCAACCTTTGTCTTGTGGCAATCCCCTCATGTTGGCTGATGCTGATGTTGGCAGCAGAATCCAGACTAAGTGGGGCCCTATACTTCAGTGCAATATTAGCAGCAACAGACGACCACCCTTGGAGCTCAGACAAATAAAAATCCCATTTCCTCTCTTTCTATTGGTGGTATTAAGAGCTGAGGATTGTGTTGTAGCCAGAGTGCCAATGAAAAAGCCACTCAGTGTGTGAGCAGTTAAAGCCCTCTCAGCGCAGCAAGGGTGAGGCCTTCCTTCTGTATGCATCACCCCAGCTAGCTTGATCGATTCACTGTTTGCTCTGTCTTGTCTAAGTGCAAGCTCACACTGCCCACTCCACCCATAGAAAATAATTCGGACTTCAACCACTGCAGGCTACTTCCCCAAGGCTTCCCCAGTACACATGTATACATAGACACACAAATTTATACAAGTATAGTGAGTCCACATGCAGTCTGTCTTTCAGCCTAAGGGAGCTGGACAGCCCAGGCATGGATCCATGAATTCCTCATAACACAATCTGTTGGCTGATCAATAATTCAATTCTATCTGTGAGCAAGCATGTCTGGATCCAATCTCACCTGCACCTCCCTCGGCCTTCTCTTAACAAGGTGGGTGTTGTGTCCTTGACTTGGCCTCAGATTGTGTGTGTTTGGTTCAGTGTGTCCTTGTGTGCTGATTAGCTGGCTTTAGTTAGTTCTCAGGCAGTGGCTGTTCTAGTCCATCCTTGTGTATCCACTTCCCCTGTGCATGTGTGTACACGCATGAGAGCCCTTGGCCATTGTGGATTACGAAGCATTCATTATTTCAGCTATGTACATCTCTTGTGTCTTTGTATCCACAGCAGTGTGTCCATGTGAAAGTGGCTGTGTACAGTTGGCAGTTGATGTGTGTGTCTGTCTCAGCTTATGCATGATCTGTCTTTCTCTCCAGGCAGCTAGACGAATCAAAGGCATGGATCTCATTAAAAGGTATAGAGCCTGTGGAGAGGTCAGTGGCTAAGTCTTCTGATTAGTGGGCTTCTGCAAACTGCCTGAGTGCTGTGTTTGGCAGGGGCAGCTGCCATAGTGGGGTCCCTCCAACGCTGTGCCTCTCATCCCTGGCCAGCCCACACCTGGGACTGTGTGCCGAGAACTCCTTTTCACCATAAGTCTCAGCACCATCTGACCGGGTCAAGGACAGCACACAGAGGCATGCATTTACCCCTAGTTCCATCATCTGGACTGCTGTGTCTTCTTTACTTTTTATCTTGGCTTAATGGGCTGCCCGTTTCCAGTTCAGTTTTTATCCCTCTTTGAGTGTTTTATCAAAGGCCACATTCAGTTTCCATCCCAGAGACAGCCTCTCTCACTGCATATCAAGCTGCACCAATAGGCTGTCGCACTGCTTTCTGGCTCGTTAGTAACTCGTTCCCTGGCCCAGACTCCTATCAAAGCCAGTGACCATGAACCGGGATGACTTTCAGCCAAGGGCAAAGTATGTGTGTGAGACAGAGAGACAGGACACATCTGAAGGTTGCCTGACTTTGGACAGTTTCTCCCTTTCCTCTGGATAGTCTTTCTTTTTGCTCCCCCTGTTTCGTCCCCAGTGTGCCTCTCAGTTTAATGCCCTTCCAGATAAAACAACGCCAGTAAACTTCCTCTTTGTTTCTCTCTCTCCTTTTCTCACTGATAACCACGCTATCTAAAAGTAGGGCCTGGCAGCACTCCCTGTCTATTCACTCCCCACTCCACCCCTCACCTCCCCTTCCTCTCTCGGTATGTTAGGATGTATTGTATGTAATCAGTAGATGGGGAAGAGGGTGTTTTTTCTTTTTTCTCTTTTCTTTTCTGGGCCCGCCAGAGGAACAGGCAGCAGTAGCGATTGTGGATGGAGGGCGCATATCTGCTGACTGTCACTTCCATTAAGCGTGCTGTCCTAAACCGCCTTCCCTACATGCCCAGACCCGGTTCTCTGTAAGCCAAGGTCCCCTTTTGTTCAGTGTCCAACCTCTCTCTTCCACAAACCCCCTACTCCAAAGATACGCTATAGTAATTACAGTGCATAGAGGAGTTGTATCTTTTTGTGGCCTAGTTTTGTTGCCACACAGTTTGTCAAGAGTTTAATTTTTTTCTGTCAGTTGGTATATATCTGTTGGTAGAATTTTTTTTTGCCATCAATTTCCCCTGATAGCAAAGCGGAGTGAAATCACAATGGTCCATACGCTGCTCTCTCTCTGTCCCTCCCAGGCACAATCAATTAATAAAGCTTGACATTTATTGGAGAAAACAAATGAAAATGCTTACTTTGGGGATTGCCTCATACGCAAACTATTCTCCTATTATTGTTTGTTTACATATCATTGGATGTTCTGATCCCTGGACACCAATGCTGCCAAAAACTGAGGCCTCAGAGGAATTCAGTTAGCTGTGCAAGTGCCTTTTCTAAAGGGCAGTGCCATGCCTCTGGTTGTCAAAGTCTGTTTAGCAGAATAATCAAAACTTTAATTAACAAACATCAGTTGAGAATATCAATTATAGTTTTTCTTTATCTGCAGTCATGTCACAGTAAAAACAATTAAGACTGATTTTGAGTGGCTATTGTGTACAGATGGTGATAATTCTTTACTTTTTAGCTTATAAATCAAAATTTTTTCCCCACAATAAATAAGTCTCCCTTCTGCCCTCCAGCCTCATTTTTGAGATTTGTCTTTATATAGCTCCTCCTTCCTTTTAAATAATGTGTTTACAAGTCAGTTTTTAGTGTGCTCTGTTGAAGGGTGAGGACGGTGTGTTTTCAGAGGGCCTTAGGGGCTGGGTAGCATTTTCTTTCAGTGTCATCCTAGTCCAGACATGTTCCTCGTTCTGGTATGATAAACATCTCCACAGCACTCGCTCAAACTAGAACTGAGCCTTTCTGGCACAATATCACCTCTGCACACATTAGATTCAGTCACACCTCAATACACATTCACATGTAATGCTTTTGCTTGCTTCCTTGCTTTCTGTTTATCTTATTCTCATTGTCAAACACTCACACAAACACCCTGAACTCTCCCACAAGTCTCAGAATAGCTAGTTCTGGGGTTCTCTTACTTTTCTGGCGAGGGGTAATGACATGGTAGTAGCTCTCAGTGAGGTTTCCATGAAATAATAGATCTGCTGTACAACTGCACCTTTCTGTGTGTTTGTGTGGGGTTAGCGAAGTGTGCGTTGTCATCTGGAGGTGTGCCATCAGCCTACAGTCATGCAGTCATCACCATAAGCATCCCATTGGGGCACTGAACAGTGTTTTGTTTTCACCTCGTCGCTATTTCATTGCCTTTTTTTTCCTCCTTCCTAGTCTGTTTGAAACAATTCTCATGTTTTTACATCTTACCCATGTTTGGAAATAATTTGCCATGCTTGATTGTCGGTGAGACATGACTAGAGTTTGGTTCTCTTCCAGTTTCTGCAGAGTTGTTTGCATTTGCTTGTTGGCCCATTCAGAGTGGGTAAAGGGTGCAGTGGAACCAATTATAGCAATGGGTTTTGTGCGCAGTAAGCGTAGCGTGGCATCAGTGTGTGTGTGTGTGTGTGTGTGTGTGATGGGTTTTTAATGGTACTGAGCCACAGTCACAGATGTAAAGGGTTGTTGTTTTTGGTGATTGCAATGGTCAGTATGGAATAGGTGGACCACCAGATTATAATCCACTTGAATTTGTGACTGATTGTTAAAATCAAGTACCGCTCTTTGCCAGTGGCTTTCACACCACTATTCTAAATGACTTGTTTTCAGGGATTTCTAATTGAATTGTGAGTCACATTGACACTATATTTTACAAATCAAAATGAAAAGACTGTGACCAAATAGGCCCAGTTTCTGTTGAGGTTCAGTGCCTTTTGCTTTCATGAGTTAGTTACATTGCACATAAGCTTTGTTTGGTAGTTATATTGAGGCAGAGGAAGTGGGAGAAAGAGAATTAAATATCCCTCAGTTTTCATTTCTCAGTCACATAATTGGTGTGCTTGTTGTTTGCTTACTCACAGTTTGGGTTGAAAGCAGAGAGTCATCCCTTAGAAAGTCTTCTCAGGATGTTATCTCCTAAGTAATGAAAGTGCCCCTTCTTCCCTGTGTTTGGAGACACTCTGATCCTCCTCCTGGCTCAGGGCTGTATGGTAAATGATATGGCTAGGGCCATTAGCTAGATCTTTGTCCATTCATAGTACTGCCTTCTCCTGATAGCTTAAGTGTTTTCTGCTTATTAACCATACTGTCATATGTTTTTTGTGAGGATGCACATTAATCTAAATGCATAGGAGTACATTAAAATTCTTTCCGGCAGCACACATTAAACCACAAGAGGTTTGATCAGCTGAGAAAATGAATGAGAGAAAGCCTTTGCACTAGTTTTTGCTTAGCTCAGTGTAGGCTATCGAAGAAGTGATTTGTATTCCTGTTGCCTTGCAGTCCCCTGTTTGCAGTAGCCAATCTGGACAGGGGGTTGTTATCAGAGGGCCTTGAATGAAACAGCTGCCTAGCACTCTTCACTACAGCTCCGTTCAAGTCCTTCTACGCCTTTTGAAAATGGCATGTTCTGCCCGTTGTGTCAGACACAGTGCTTGCTAATGGCTCCTGGCCCTGATCCAACCTTATCCCACATTCTGAACCTGGCTTTGGGTGCATCAGACCCCTGTCACAACTAGGAGACTTACCTGGATCATGCCAACCAGCAGCCAGCTGCAGGTGGGAAAGCAGTCCACCATGGTTGTGGCATTAGCCCAGCCCCATGGACAGCGCTGATAGGGTACGGCTAGCACCTGACCACCAGTAACACACTAATATTTAGTGATGAGAGGGTTTCATAAAAACCCTGTGGGTAAACCATAGTAGGTTTTTCACTTCACAAACTAGCATAGTCACATTTAAATGGCTCTTCCTACTGTTTTGGTTCTGCCCTCTCCCTGCCCTTGACTTGGGGAGCTGCTATTGAAATCAACTGCACGTACAGAGTTGTCAGCCTCATGTAGCCAGTAGCAGCCCACGTACATCACCCTTATCTGTGATGTCACATGCTTCCTCCCCTGTCTATGCCTGTCTGAGCCAGGTCATAAGCCACCCTCTCCAAGCCCCCTCCCTAGACCTGTCTGTTTGGATGTAATGCAGTCTAAGCTTTTTGTTTAGAAGGGCATTAGGCTATATTTCTAAGCATGGGTGCTCTGTCATCCAGACCTAGCAATGGCTGCTCCAGATGGGTGATTAGTTACTACTGTGTGTTTGTGTCTTGGAGACGATGTGAGGGAGCTTCTGTTGTTTGTATGTGACCCAAGATCGGTGTGATTACAAGGGGATGAGACCGACAGCCTAAATGAAGATAAAATACTGGTGCTTGTATTGCTTTCTGTCATGTGCTTCAGTATGTGTATGCGTCCATGTGTATTTGTGTGGCTCTGTGCGTTTGATCTAATAGCTATCATCCCTCCCTGTAGTCGCATTCCCAATGCAATCTCATCTCTAACTCTGACTCTGCTAGCTGGGCTTCCATCAGTGATTTGGAGTGCAGCTCTCATGCCTGTAGGCTGCTGTAATGATAGCTTTTGCAAAAAAAAAAAAAAGCCCAGCTGTTTGCTCACAAAGTATGAGAATGAAAAGTGGAGAGGTGGTGGTGGAAGAGGAGGAGGAAGAAAAAAGAGGATGAAAGTGTCACCAGTCCTCTATTGTACAGATGCAGTCTCATACAATTTCATGGAGCAAACCTAACAAAAGCAGGAACACGTGCACCATGAAAGATTAATTGGTTGCTGTTAGCTCTAACCCTCATCATCACCTGCAGTGGAGAAGGTAGGGAATACAGAAAAGAAAGGTGTTGCTGAGTGTTGGTGAGGATAATAAGGCACTGGGGGAAAGGCGTTTTTCTGTAGCTGTTAGTGTCTCTTTCTCTGGCCACTGGCTGACAAAAAGTTTATGAAATCAAGCACAGCAAAGTTAAAAATTGAAGCTGAGATGCTGTTGTTTTGTGTTTACTTGGTCTACTTAGCACAGTGACAGCCCATCAGCTGGCACTGATTACACTATGGACATGGTTAACAACCCATTTAGCGGAAGTGTGTGTTTGCATGTGTGTAAGCATGCATACAAGTGAATAAGTGTGTTGCATTTGGAGTGTGTGTGTGTGGTAATCCATGGTCCAGACACATCTGCCTTGCTTTAATTAGTTTTGCCTGGCAGAGGGACCAATGAGTCTCTCTGGTGTTTAATAACAGCGGAGACACAGGGCATTTATCAAGGTCTGAATACAGCTGAAGGATTGTACATTCATTTGGCGAAATCACTTTAAGGTGATGATGTTCTTTTTATTTTCTGAAGTTCGTTGTATAGAAACTCTCGGTGGCCCTGCAAATGTACTCAACTTATTTTGGTTTTCTTTTTAGAACTCAACCAACATTTATTCTCTCTTTTCTGTCTTAACACTTTCCTTCTTGTCAGCAATTGTAATACGTCATGGACCTGACCTAAATATCCATGCCCTTGAGTGCCTCCATTGCCCCTCCTCTGCTTTGGTACCCAGTTTGTTTTATCAGAGCCATTGTGGTGTCCCTGCCAGAAGGCTATGTTTCATTGTGTCCCCAATCAGACTCAGTAAACGGTCTTCAGGAGCAAACAGAACTCCTCCAAATGCCTCCTCCTTCAAAGCATCTATGTCTTCCCCTTCCCTGACTGCAGTGATTTCTAATCGGGGCAGGAGATTTTCGCTGATGAACCAATATGAGCTGACAGAACCCCTCCCCTCCGCTAACCTGTCTTCTGCTTCTTTTTACCCTCCATCTTTTCACATCTGTGAATGTTACCTGACTAGACTCATTTGTCAGCACCCCTCCCCCAAACCCACTCTTTCTGTCTGCTTGCCCCAGCCACCTGATCCCTCCCTCCTGTTATTCTGCCATTGCCAAGAGAGCGGAGGAGACTGATGTGTGTGTGTGTGTGTGTGGGGGGGGGGGGGGTCAGGAGTCTTAAGAGGCAGAAACTAAACTGAGCAGAGCTGATGTGCATACAGGTGCAGCTCCTCTCGCTGCCTGAGGGATGGCTGTCAAAGTCTCTTCATTTGGCCATCTTCCTTCATGTCACCCCCACTGTGGCCTTGGTATGTTTTACACTTGGTCTACCTAAGCACTCTCTCTGGCCAGAATGGCCCCAAGAGGTCCAGCACCCCTAGGGTTCAGCCCTCCGCCTGTTGTTCCAGCTGTTGCTCTTCATCAGTCCAAATGTAACTTCTGTGCTTATGTATTGTGTGGATATTGTTTTTGTTATTATCTCTGACTTACTACAAGGGCAATTTCCCCATGAGGGATAATAAAGATTTCTTCTACTACTGTAATATATTGCAGCCAGCAGCGCCAAAAAAAAGATGGTGAAGAATTCAAAGGCAGCAGGAGTAGGAGCTAACGTTGCCCCCAAGCTCATCTTGCAAGTTGAGTGAATGTAAATGGGCTTTTTTTTAAATAAAGCAGAGTTCCCCCAGCTGTAATAGTCTTGCATGCCTTGCACAATGTTTCATACCCCCATATCCCCTCATTCAATTCCACAGCAGCCTCTTTTTTGAGTGGGATTGGCTGTCTGATTTCTTCCTCTGTCAGCTCACTGGATGAGATTGCTGTGATTTTTGGGGCAGACTTGACCACATAAAACATAGTCGGGCCAGGCCGTGTGGATGGGTGGCACTCAGCCATCATCTCATTTGTGTTTCTCATTGTCGCTTGCAGCTCCCCTCCATTTTTGTTCTCTCCCCTTCCCTTTTGTTTGTCTTGTGCTTCTGCTCAGTATCTGGCCAACGATTGATAAGACCCAATCCCTGACAATGCTTGGCGTGCAGCACAGGATCGGTGGAGATGGCGCTCGGCATTGTGGCGAGTGCATGTCTGTTCAGGCTTTAGGAAGGAGATGGGATGCTGCTCACGTCATTGTTTATCTACCTTTCCACTTCCAGATGGCGCTCAGCAGAAAGAATGCACTTCTTGACACACACACACATGCTCTCTTTCTCTCTCCTTCCCTCTTTTACTTCTTCCTATCCACTACCTCCTTCCTCCATCTCTCCTGTGGCTCACTTCAGTGTTTGGACTTGGTGTTACGTCCAGAATGTACAGCATGAGGTGAGGGGGAAGGTGGTGAGAGAGCCAGGATGGCAGACTGAGACTTGAGAGGGTTCCCTGGAATATCAGGTGGTAGTGTCTGAGCCTAGCCATGTGTGTGCTAAGATTTAGAGTGAGAGCATATGTGTTTGTGATTGTCCCTCTGAGACTCTGCAGCATATTTTCATCTCTTTGTGAGTATTTGTGATTCTGTATCACAATGCACAAGCGTGATAGTACACAACAACACATCTAAAACACTTGACACATTTTCTCTCCTTTTTTTCGAGGTCACTGAATCATAAAAATCTCGTCTCAGACAACAATTGAGTTGGCCAGCCCCGCTCCTCTTGGCTGTCTCTGGATTGATGGACGGTCAATTCCAGCAGAGGAAGATAATCACAGCATGTCAGCCTCCACCAATCCAAACTCTTATCTGCGTCTACACACTGCCAGCATGCCACAAATGACCACCGGACATGCATTTCACTTTATTGTTCCAGAGCCCCGAGGAAACAAATATGTTTGTACATGCTGAACTGCATCTTTCGCTAGATGAACAAATTCACCTGAAATGCACCTTCACCACAGGTTTACTTCAACAGAACTCACCTCTCTGTCTCTGTTGTGAAAAATGCATACGCTTATGAAAAACTACTATTTCCAGATGTTTGTTTACTTTTGCTCTCTGTGTTTAATTGAATTTTTTCCCCACATTAAGATAAACATTTTCTGGTTCATCACACTTTGCTGTGACACTGACCGTCTTTACATACTTTTATTCTGGTTGAGGTGTATCTTGATTTTCATCATATACACGATGTTGCATTTACATGACATGCATAGAAAAGTGTCATATTCATCATATTCCTGCTTACATGATAAATAATAGTATCCCAGTTACTCATTACTGCTGCTATTTGCACACAACACTTTCAATGTTTACAACGTAGAACAGTCATTTAATCTGACACTGCAAATGCCACTGCCGAACTTTAGAGTTCTTCTGACTATAGAAAATTGGTCATTGCAGACTTGGCACTTTTAGCTGAATGACAAAAACACATTGTGACATTGTCTTATTGATATACATTTCATGCAGCAATGACACATGAGATCAACAAATAAATCCATCCTCTAGACACTATCAGAGTACTCAGCTAGAGTATCCAGATGGGTTAAAATCAGGATGAATTATGTATCTGAGATACTGAACTCTGGATATGCCATTTAGATGCATAAACATAAGGAAACTCCAAAAAAAAAAAAAAACCTCTGCAGTATCCAGGATACTGATCTTTGAACCCTTTTTTTTTCATTAATGTTTTTGCTTTAGGTTTCTGTTGCCAACAACATCAAGTATAATCAAGTAATATTACTCTTTCACTATTTGATGCAACAATGGACTCTGGAAAAAATCTACTTGGTTAGAACATCCGCTCTGCTGGTTAAAGGCTTTGAGGGGTTATTTTTCCCAGAGTGAGCAGTACTAATTGTGGCCTAATGGCGAGCTGTTAAAACATAAAGTGGTAAAAAGCAGTCAGTTGGTGTGGCTTGCTGCCTTTCCTGTGCAGGCTGATTACGCTGTCTAGTTAATGCACCCTCCTCAGATACAAATGGAGGGTGGTTATTGCATCAGGAGAGACAGTCAGCCTGTCAAAATCGCCCTCTCTAACAGACAAGAGAGGGAGATAAAGAGAGATGGAAAAGAGCGAGAGAGAATATATTCTGGAGAGCCAATTTCACTGAGGGGATAGAAGCGTGGTAGTGCAATTATGAAATATAGCTTTCTGTTTCAATAATGACCTTTTTCTCGACAGGCTATATATAGGCCAGTGTAAATGATTTAGTGAATGGTCCACAGTGTCGTATAGATGATGGCCTATGGATTCCCACTGAGTGTGATGGCAGTTTCTGGTGAAATACTGTTTCTTAGCTGCATGATGTGAAGCAAGGATGCCCAGAATGACAGCTGAAACGAGCAGTGTTGGACACGTTGCATTATGCCTTTGCAAAGTTCTGCTGTTTTTAGTCATGTCCCCTTTTATGTATTTGTGGAGGAATGGCAGGAGTTAGTTGGAACTGTGTAGAAGTGGCGCTGTCATATGGGCTGATTTGTTTGTTTTTTTTCCCCCTCACCATAATTAATCATCAGAGTTTCTCATGATTGTTTAGCTCTAGATATTTTCATAAAAAAATTCTCTTTCAGCACAACTTTTGCTTCAAGTCACACATGAAAACCTTGAGAACATGGCCTCAGTATTGCTGCCAGTCGGGCCAAACTCCCACACTGGCTGCTGCTTTGCTTACTATGCATCTGTCTGGTTACAAACTCAGAGGTGGTAGAAGCCAGTAACTCAAGCAACAGCTGAGCCAAAGCTGTGGAAAAAATAGGGTCAGGAACTGACAAACCCTTTTCTGACCTACTAATACAAGATGCAGACATTGGTAGGATGTCAGAGCTGCAGTAAAGCAGAAAACATGTTTGACTTTGGAGCAGACACAGATATGCTAGAGGTATTTGTACTGAAACACTTGAGCAGCAATTATACGCTCACATACATATTTACAGCATTTACACACTCACAAGAACCCTGTCCACAAGTCATTACCAACTGTCAGACAATGTCTTGGGCTGGATTATGCCTCATAAAATTTATGAAATTTGCAGCTAATGTTTTATGCTTTTAATAAAACAGTTGTTAAAATTTAAGAACCAACTTAACAGTCAGATTTTAGTAGTTGTTGGAGAGAAAAGCTGCAGATCACACAGTTTTTGAACAATAATAAAATACTCCCAATTAATTTGTTTGAGTATTGAAAGTGCTGAAATGATGATCAAATGTATAATACTATTATTAAATATGCAAGTACATATTTTCATTTTGGGGTTGGTGTTTCAACATTATTGGCATCATCATTTGCTGTTTGTTTTGTACTTAATCTCAGCATAATTAGGGGAAATGTAGATTTATTATAAGCAGTTGTTTAGCCGAATTTAGGTCAAGACGGTTGGAAACACAGGATTTTAATGAATTCTGTTTGTTTTCCAGCCCAACTGCACACACACAAAGCCCTCAGTGCACACCCAGCAGTCTCTGAGGGGAAGCCCCCTTGTGGTGCTAGTATACAACCATGCCTCACTCCAGACTCTTATCGTGATTGCCGGCAAAAGGTGGCGGGACACTGAGTTCATTCACTCTGTCAGACAGCTTCATAAAGCGGCAGCCGATGGTTCCCAGTGGGGCCCTCATCAGAGGCAGAGAGCAGTGAAGCGCCTCTGGACTTTGCTCTCTGAAGTGACAATAGTTCTCCTGCTGATAGCGGGAAAAAAGGGAGGGTAGAAAAACAAGATGGCCACCAAGCACTAGACATCTGTTGAATGCTTCGTACAGAGGTCATCCTGGAAGTAATGAGGTGAAGCATGACAGTGGAGCCATAACTGTCAATCAGTTTTGACAGTGTTGGGTTATAATGAGTGTCTGTTGTGACTGGTAACCTCTTGAATAACTAGGCAGCTTTTTGGCATGTAGACCACTTTTAGCTCTCCCTGCTGTTTCCACTAACCTCGTCGCTCCTTCATTTTCTTCCATCTTCATTGAGAACTCCGCAAGTAAGTCTAACCATGGACCATTTCCCAAACATAATCCCACATCTGTCTTGCACACATCTTCCTTTGGCATTTAAACCTTCTCTTCTCCTGATCCGTCCTCTTCCCCTTCCACTGTCTCTCCATCTTCCACCCCCCCCTCTGGTAGCCGTCACAGCCACTGAACGATTTCCTCTCACTGGGAGGCTCCTGCGAGTCACTGTGGCAGTGTCAAACGAGGCTCCTATTTAAGCTCATTAAATGTTTCCGAGAGAATAGGAAATCAATGGTGCATACCGGTGCGCAAGAACTTTTCTCTTAATTTAATTTCCCCTCCCCCTTAACTGTTTGCACATCTCTTTCTTTCTCTCATCATTCTTGTATGTTCTTTACTTCCACCTTGCCCTTGTCCTTTTAAGAGGTAGAGAGATGGTAAGGGGGGGGGGGGGGGGGAATA
>JAPSES010000249.1:1564562-1578261 GCA_029822895.1 Maxillicosta whitleyi
GGGGGAAAGATCAGATGATCATTAAATGCACTTGGACTCTCGGCTGCATCTGATGGACACTGTTTACAAATGCCAAGTAGGCACAAAGTTATTACAAATAAAAATAACAGCTTTAGTACTGTTTTGTAAATGTGTAAGTATGAATTATTGATGTACACAATGTATTGAAGTAAGATTAAAATGCTGTACTCTATACCTAACATATTCCTGGTGTTTTGCCTAACCCATAAAGATGCAGGGCTACTGTGACTGTTCCCAAATGAATTTAATGTATATATAATGTTATGTAATATGCGTATTTAACCTGACTGAAGTGATTCATCACTATTTATTATAATAATATTCTATGTATTTTGCATTTTTTTCAGTGAAAATCAGGTATTTTCCTATATTTAAGTTACTGATCATGTAGATGATCTTAAACCTCAGAGTAATGTTAAAGGCTATTTGATCAAAAACAGAAAAAACTGATGAAAAAGTGACTTTTACAGAAAAGACGTCAATAATTGATCGGACAAACAACTTTCTCCATCCACTGTCTTTGATCCAACTCCATGAGTTTTACTAATAAATTGATGTTGTAGAATAATAATAAGAAGAATAAGACAACAAACGGCATTTAATACCAATTATTTACATGTATTGATAGGATTAGTGGATTAACAGGTATTAAGCAGTTTACATCATGATTTGGGCAGACAGTGGCTGTTTGAGTGTTTGTGGGTTAAAAGATATGTGGGTTTTTATGTGTTAAAAGATAAGTCACCTTTGAAACAACTACACTTCTGAATTAAGTCACATATTTTCTCTGTTTCTGTAAAATATATACTTAAATAGACTGTTGTCTTCCCAAAGAATGTTGTTATAGCTATTTTGGTATGTATGCAAATTCGTAAAAGGTTATTTTTGTTGTTTCTACTGCTTTTGAAAATGTGTTTCCCTGTGCAGTGAACATTTTTAACTGCTATGGCACAGTACATAAGGCCTCAGACCTATATTCTGGTTTAATCATGAGCATTAACTCTTCTCATGTTTTATTAATATGACCTAAATGCGTTACTCATCGCAGCCATTAACAATGAAATGAAAGCATTCCCACCTTTGAGTAGAGCCATCAGTTCTGGTTGAAATCAAACCTCACTGTGGCGAAAGTCACCTGAGCAGCGCCGACATTAGGGGTAAATACATCACATCCTGACAGACGCACTCAATGCAGAGCTTGAGCAGTGGCATCTGTGGGCATGACCGGGCACACTGATTCCACGGTGTGATTGCGAATGGTGACACTGTATGTGGTGTTTTGAAATTAATGTGGCTGCGATCAATATCGGACGACTTTCAAGCAGCTCAATTTTACACTTGCTGCAGGGAACAGATGGTACTTGCTGATAATGTTGCTGGAGGTGGATCCATGGCAGAGAAGATGCAGAGGGGAGACCAGATCTACTGGCGCACAGAAGCAGGAGAAAGGAGGTTAAGGCGCTGTGTAATACTTACTCACATTACCTGCATGGTTGAATAATTCCCTAATCAGATTTATGTAATGAATAGTTAATTGCACATCAGTTCCAACTGTCTATATACACAGCATATGACCCCCCTCAAAGCTCTAGTTTAATTTACTCACAAACAGCACCCGCGCAGTTGATGTTTAAAATGATCTCTGTTCGTGTGTGCTGTATCATTAACATCATAGCTTTATGTAGCCAGAGGGCATGAGTTTGTGTTCACACTGTGTTTGAAGGAACAACATTCTAGTGGCACTCAAATATTAAAATGCGCCCACAGGCAAGTAAATGCGCTAACAGCAGTGTGTGTGTTACATTGTGTTGCTTTTTTAGAGTTAATGGGGATACCTGTTGAAGAATTTCAGGGTGTAGGAGCCTGTCTGTCTGGTCTATAATTGATAGGCCCTGGCATCACATTGATAGGACAGGGTATCTATGTGAAATAGGCTTCCATCTACACCTCCTAAATCTCTGTCATGTCAGGTTGAATCTCTTCAAACTTCATGTCCTGGGGGAATGGGTGAATGAGACAAGCGCCCTGGTGTTGAAAAGCATGTTATTGGAGCCCATTCCTGCTCTGGGATTCCTTTTGGGCCCCTGTGATTACATTGCCACAGTCGGGCTGTGTTTGTGTGCATGCCTGTCACCAAGTGTGTGCGTTTTGGAATATGTACTCCACCAAGTTTACCGTGCGTCTGCTGTTACTTGTGTGACTCACTTTGAGCTGAAAGCAGGACTGAAGGGATCAGAATTCCTACAAGAAGTCTGGGCACATCTGGTTGTGATTGGCAGGAGAAAAAAGGGTCCTTGTGTTCTGGGAACTGGCATCAGACGCCTGACCCAACCCAATGTAACCCAGCCCAGCCCAGTACAGTACAGAACCAGCCAACATGGGGGAAAAAAATACCAACGGCACTGCTCCCCATTCATGAACCCTCCCTACTTATCCTGACTGTCGGCCAATTCTCATAATCCCACAGCAAAGCCCCTGGCAGCATTTTTTTTTTTTCATAAACAGTGTTCAGTGCTCTTCCATTCCTTCCATTTCAATATGAGAACGTAGATGCCATAAGCCAGGTAGACCCAGGGCTCCATTACTTTTGGCTGAGACTCTTGTGTCTGGGATAATGATGCCCCTGGGGGTAAGTATGTGTCTGAATGCCTGTTTGCTCATCTTGCCACCTTAGTTGAAGTGGGAGGAGGAAAAATTGCAATGGGCAGACGGTATATTGAAAGGCAATTCATGGCGGCTGCTAAAATAGGTTATTCTTCCATCTGTTTGGTTTCAAGTAAAAGGTGGGGAGGTCTCCATGTAGAATGTGTGTGAAGAATGGCAATCCACAGATTGAGCATGACAGAAAAGACAGCTCCTCCCCCTTCACCCAAGCGTAACTGAGAACGGTGGCAATTAAAAAGTGATGCCAGCATTTAAAGCTGATGCCTCAAGCCATTGTTTTTCCTGCCTACTCTCATCATGCTCATTATTTGGACCCGCGTTTTACCTGGGCCAAGTCAGTGTGGTGCTGCTTTAGGAGATAGTCTGGCTGGCTTCTCCCTGGTGGCTACAGCTGAAAACAAGCCCTATCACCTCAGTGAATCCAGCTCTAATTCAAATGGAGCATATGCATTTAGCCCTCTGAACCTCCAGTCCTCTGTTTGGACACAAAGACACTTGAAACTCCAGCTCCTGCTACAGAGAGAGTATCATGGCTTTTGTTATTGTGCCTTTAGTGCTGCAGGGACTGTTTGCCATCCTTATTAAGTAGGCTGACTGGTGACTGGGCAACAAGCCTGGTTGTGTGGGTATTCTCTACGTATGTGACACTGCTCAGTTTGGGGTGTGTGTGTGTATGTGTGTGTGCAGTTGTATGCAGGCACACAGGATGCCTGAGGCGGATCACTGAAGCCAGAGCAGTACTGGTGTTTCCACACATGCCACAGATCCAGTGACCCTCACCAGCATAATGACTGTGAGGTTAATTCCCCGGGAGTGGCCCGACACTCAGCGGGAAGAGATGGGAAGAAACGTGGCGAGGAGGGTGATGCAGCAGGTCTTAGCTATACAATGTTCTGCAGCTCTTATTCATCCATGTAACACAGAGTGATCTGTTTCTACTCCATCCTTTCTGATGGGATTTTGCAAGCTGCCAATAATCCACTGGCATTGCAAGGAGCATCTCCCGCCCGCCCTCTCCCTGTCTCTGTGTTTCTCATTCTCATGGATTTCTAAAGCTAAAAATAATTTCACCACAAATGGGTAAAAAAAAACTCAGAGGGAGGGGGGGGGCTTGTTTTTTTTATCCCTAAATCATGGCTGAAGTATTTGAGGGAGATTTTTTTTTTTTTTTTTTTTGCTTGCACAGAGCAAGAAATGGAATTTCAGTGACAATCTCCTACTCCATCTCTGAAACACTGTAAGACGAGGCAGAAATGCCCATTTCCCTGCTGCATTAAGTGATTTGCGGGGCAACATTGTTCATGGGGAGCACATGAGACATCATCCATTTACATGACATTTTCGTCCTCAAGATGGAGAGAGATGTTAAGTACCATTACCGTTTTCCTCTAGACACTGTCAGGGAAATTGTTCTCGTAAACAATGTTTTCCAATGAAACTGCAGTTACACTGTGTATAGCAATGTTCTTGGATAATACCTCCAAGGCCCGTTTGCCCGGCTTGTATCTTAGTGTGTTTACTCTCTGTCGCTGTAAATCATTAGTGCTGCATGGCTGTCCAAACCCTGTCTGTTAACATTCAGTATTCAAAGTGCACTGTAATGATAGAAAAAGTAGAAATTGAAGGCAGTGTGAAAACTCTCTGCTGGATTTGGCCTTTTCTGAATTTCTACAACTCTCCTATTCCCAGTTCCTTTGTGGTGCTGCTGCAGTTCATGTTTTGTGCTATTTGTGTTGTATATTGATGAGAGGACTGCCAGTTCAACTGTTATCAGGAGAGAGAAAGAATGTGCGTACATTGGTAAGCATGTGTGTGCAGAACCATGGCTGCACTCTCCGTTGTTACATAATGATGAGATATTGAGTGTGTGACCTGGTACCACTTTATCTCGCCCTGCACAGATTGCATTCCATAATCTAATGAGACAGATATTCTTTAATGGAATCCTGGACAGGGTCATGATTGCTGTGATAAAACTTAAGGTCACACTTCACATTATACTCTGCTGGGTCCGTATACATGTTTAATAAACAAGGTTGTTATTGCCAGGCAGAAAGTAGTGTAATAATGTGTCTGATCATATTATTTCACTGCTTAATAAATAATTTCATTTCAAATAAGCTGAAGTTATGAGCGTTGTTATGCTGTTGAAGTGCAAGGACAGAAACGCTGTCTGTATACATTTGCTGGTAAATCAGTGCGTTATGAATGCAGTAAATAAAAAATGCAAACACATAACACAATCAGCTAAAGAGATGAAACACTTGTTAAATTACTCATTATTTGTTAAATTACTCATAGAAGCTGGTCATCTAAATAACTCTGGAGCTGTCTGGGGTCATCCAACTTGAAATACAGCCTTGAAGTATGCAGACAATGAGCAAGCAAGTTGTGTTTTTACACTGTGGACAACAAAAAAAGTGCAGCAGAAACTATGTTTCAGATTTTGTTTATAGTTTTGTGCCTGAAGATTAAAAGCTTCATGTCTAAATGCATAGTTTTTCCTGTTGCTGTTGTTGCTATCTGAAATTCTCACCCCCCACCCATCCAAAACAGGATAAAATTAAATATTTCTCCTTAACAGAATTTTTTTGTCTGCCCATAATTACTCCAAAAAAAAAGAAACCTGTTTGCGTCAGTAGTGTGTATGAGGAAAGTTTAATTTTTCTAATTAAGTTTAATGCATTGTTTGGGTGGACAGCTCAGCTACATTGTGCAAATTTTTTGA
Organism: Maxillicosta whitleyi; assembly: GCA_029822895.1. NCBI lineage: Eukaryota > Metazoa > Chordata > Actinopteri > Perciformes > Neosebastidae > Maxillicosta > Maxillicosta whitleyi. The sequence goes on from JAPSES010000249.1 coordinate 1,569,976, forward strand.
CGTGGATTAATGACAACGGAATGAAAATGGTGGTTGCAGAGCAGAGATAAACATGGTTGGAATGTGGAAGCAAACAATATCATAAGTAAAGTAAATGCAAGCACAACTGCTGCATCAGTTCAGAATATATATTTTACAAAGGATCAACAGTGAGACAGAGATGCTGTGACAACAATACCGTCAAGGGAAAAAAATGTTTCCGGCAGACGGTTAATCATCTTAATTTATGATCAACAATATAAACAATGGGCCTTAATTATGTCTGACTGAAAATAGATGGAGACAAACCATGTGAGCAATACAGCTGGAGAGAGACGAGAAGGATTGCAGGAGGAGAATTACCATGGCAGACTTGCCTTGCATCCATTTGGTCGTCTGGCCATTGGAGTGATGCTTTGGGTTTCTGCTTAACAGGGTTGATGCTGAGGGGGGACACAAAGTTTTGGTTTCAGTATCTGGAGTCAGAAGCCACTCATACATCCTGATTTCCTCTGTTTCCATCTTTCCCCGTCCCTTGTTTTTGTCTGTAGTTCTCTTTGTCCCTGATGCTCATGCCTCCACTTGCTGGAGGCTTTATGTGCTTCATGCCATAGAGAGCACCCAGATGCACAGATGTGTTGCCTGGCTTGCAGTTTTTAGCATTTGCCTGGAGCAGCCCACCCCTCCAGGACCACCGGCCCTGATGAAGAGCTGTAGAGGCTCCAGTTGGCAGCTTCTCATTCGACATGGGGCTTCTGTCCCCAGACATCTTCCCCCTCCTTTCCTTTCTCTTTTTCCTTTGAAACAAGGAAAGCTGCCAGGAGGGGGAATCCATCATTGCTTTGGCCCAGGGCGCTACGTTTAACGTTAGCACCCACATGGAAAAACGTGCACAGCACAACAAGAGTGTGGTGATTTAGGGACAGTCTCTTTTTTTCCCCACCATCCAATGAAGAACTAGGAGAGAAGTACACAGCCCACCCTTTCACTCTGATTATCCATCACCCCGGAGCTTGTTGAAAAATCATTTACTGTATGGGACGGTGATTGACGACACAAAAACCCAGTCTGCATGCTCGTCTCATCAGTCCACCCGCACAGACATAATACTGTGCCTTAGAGGACACACCGATGAACACATTCCCAACACAATTTGAAATTGTTTCTAGAGATGTGACACTTAAAGTTCAAAAGAGGCTGGGGGGCTGTTGCAGGCCGAAAACATCACAGTTCTCGATAGTTAACTCCCCCGGAGAAATGTTTTTCCTGTCAGTTTTTGATTCTCTCTCAAAAGTCCTCACCTAACACCGTGGAACAGTTGACCTGCTTGGTTCAGTCAGTAGCATCCATCACAGGAAAAGAAATGAGACCAAAGTCAATGATAAATGGTTTCTTTTTTCTATTTTTCTGAAGTGAAAGCCATACAAACCAGTGCTCTGGACATAATACTGTGGAGCGATGTAGTTGAGAGAAAAAGGTTTGTGTCGATAAATTGGAATATTGTTGGGAGACCTGGATGTGGAGCATGTACCTCTAATCTGACCTTGGGAGTTTGCTTGTGCTTACTGTAACGTTTACTGGTGGGTTTAAAGAATGTTATGGGGATTAAGTGGAAACTTCTGGAGAATCCTTTATAATCCACTATTTCTCCTGATCAAAGGCAGCCAGATAGCTCTGTGTTGAAGTTGCTTTCCTCACTACTGTTTCTTTTTCCATCACTGCTGCACCGTAGATACTTTCGAATATGCACTTTGCCCCAGCCTTGTCTGATAGATTGAATATATTGTTCTGAGAAAGAGGGGTAAGATAGGGCAAGAAAAATTGGACTGGGAATATCTTTTGTGTGGTGGGTAGGCTCTTGGAAGTGTAATTAGTTGGAATGGAGAATTGAAAGAATCCATGGTCAGTCATGCATCTGGGTTAGAAATGTGCAGAGGTAATTGACTTCAGGATTTTGAGGTCTCTTTTCTCACTGTGATGATGTCTCCTAAATTGTCCCTAACTATTTTTTTCTCTCCTCTCATTAGCCACAGACACTCAATTCACTGTAGTTTGTAAAAACCGCCAATTATTATGATGACTTTTGTTCTCACAAGTCATAATTTGTGAACTTTATCTGCCCTTTTACATAGTTTTTTTTTAGGTCAGGAGGCCATGTGGTTACACTGGTGGCTGCACTTTAATTGATTAAGTAGTGTATATGGCAAGATTAAATTAGGGAGCCTGTATAATGACTTTATTGTTATTTTCCAGAAAGCACCAATGTAACCTGGTTTTCCATCTTTAACGGATCAAATAACAATGGACGCATGCATTTGCTGTGATGTTTTAGTTAGATAACTCGCATATTACATGAGCAGAAGGCACTGTATTTCAATCAACATTCTCAAAGAGCTCAGACTTGCTTGATGCAAACCTCAAATGCTGCGTGCTGTGACTGCCAGCAAAAAAAACAACAACACTAGAGTATCTGTTGTGGATGAGGGAGGCCCTGAAGCCCACTCATTGTGATATACTATCTTAGATGTGATACAAGAAATGCACACATGGGTCTATTGAGTCTTTGTGGAAACTCTCCAGAAAAGGAAGTCACAAGTCTATTAGGTATTTGGATAGCTTGGCTGGAATTATGTCAAAGAAGACATTTCCGAGAAAGATATCTCATTGTTTTTTTTAAAAAAGGAGGAGAAAAAAAACCCTAATGATACCAGTGAGGACTTTGAATGTCAGTGTGTGATGAATCAACTGTTGGTGCCTACAAAGTAATAAGAAATTGTTGGATTTATGCCAGTACCTGGCTTTTATCTTCAGTTTGATTGCACATCATTGAATAAATACAGTGTACCAAAACTCCCTCTTCCATCAAATTTGCCCTAGGTTGCCCTAATGTATTTTTGATGATGTCGACCTAATGGATGATATTTTACCTTAAAACATTCCTACCCTTTTTGAGTCACAGGAGATGAGTAGTAATTGATATGGATTTTAATTTGTCAGTCCCATCCTCTTAACATGCATTAAAAGTACTGAAGTGGAATGGTCTATGGAAGCTGTCATTGCCCTTTTCACAGCGGTGACAGCACTTTTAGGTCTGCTGGACATTTTTTTTTTTTCTCTTTTCTGCCCTATAATAGAATTTCTTCTGCGCTATCTGCTCTAACAGGTCAGCTGGAGCCCTCACCATATTAAATGATACAGCAGTAGACCACTGTGAAATAAACATGAGGCTTCTTTAGGCACAGTCTGTTTGGAGTGATTAGTTTGTGAGAGAAATCAAGGCGATGAGTATCCGCTCATCTGTAAAACCCTGTAGACTCAACAATTTACCCCTCCTTGAGCTGTTTAGCCAAACAGAGGCAGTTAATCCCTCTTCAGTCTTCCCAGAAATCTTCAATTTTCTAACCTTAAATTTGTTTTTGAGTCTGTTCTCCTCTGAGGACATTTTGCTGTCTTTCTTCTTGTTCATTGGCTAACATGAGGACACCCTGCATGTTCTAAACCCCATGGAGGCCCCGAAAACAAAACATAGTCATACTTGTATCTTTGATTATTCCCTCCACCAAGGTTGATTGACTTTGATTACTTGTAGCCTTCAACCCCTGCCTCTAAGGGGAACTTAAGCAAAGTTTGCCCAGTTGTTTTCCAGTAGTATGAATTAAAAGGCAAAGGAGTAAACTTGTCAGTCTTGTGTTATCTCAGCATTTCTGCAGCAGTAGTTCTTCCAGGCAGCCAATGACAGAATATTGATGGGCCTCTTTTTTTTCAGGCTTCTCAATTTTGCTAAACCATCTTTCCCCCCCAACCCACACCTCCCCTATGCCATCCCAGCCCGCATACACATCTCTCCCCAGGACAAAGAGTTCAAACCCCAGGCAGAGAGGAGCTGTCTGGCCCACTGTCAGCTGCCCTCCTCTCCTGAGACTGCAAAGTTCAGATGTTAGACGGGGTGATTGAAAATAAAACCAAACTCAAACAGAGGCATAGTGCCTTTCTGTGTGTGCGAGCTGTTAACATAAGTGAGTGGCTGTCATGCATTTTGTTAGCATCAACACTTTTCTTTGGGTAGCCCTGCGGAGAGGAATTGCTTGTCGCAAATAGGAGATAGTTGTCAGGGCCATGTTCCTGCCCCGAGGGTGGAGACTAGCTGAAGCCCTTCTGCCTGCCTGCTTCATTTCTAAAAGATGCGGGGGTTGTGACGGTTAGGTGGCAGCCTTTGGAGCAGACTGGTTCCTGTAGATCTGAGTGACGAAGTGGAAAAAAGGCACTTTTTATCAAAGCTACATTTCAGATGGCACTCAGTGACTAGTAATTTTTACAGAGGACCTCTTTGGCCTGGGGAGGGAAAAGTGACCACATCAGTGTTCAGAGGCAGGAGAGTTAAACAGGCCAGGCTAAAAAGGGAGTGAGTGCACATGAGATGTCTTAGTTAGCAGGTGTAACTAAGTGGGATTTCTTTGTGTTCCTTTGTGCACGATGGGGATTTGAAGACGAAATCAATCATATTAAAGCCTGGTTTCTTTACCTTCGAAAATCTTAATCTTCTTCGTTTGTATAATATCCCAACTCTCCGCAGCCAGTCATTCTTCCAATTCTCCTTAATTTTACATATTTCTGTCCTGCGCAACATCCCTGTCTTTAATACCCCCACTTGCTTTGATGCCCCTCCCAATTTTTTTTTTTTTTTATCTCTTCCCTGCCTCATTGCTTCGGGTCCCATCTGTCTGAACTCTGTCCATTTCCACTGTTGACCTCATAAAGACGAAAGTAAGAGGATTCCACTTTCTACGGTGTCAAACAAAATCACACTGCAACCCTATATAGGATAAAAAGCTTAGATATTAAACATATTACTGCTTTAAAAATACTGCATGTGATGTCCACCCTGTGGTTGTAAGCTTTTCCTTGATTTATGCTTTCCTATAACATGTCAGTGTGGCTTTCCTCTTAAAAAATAGAAAAGCTCATGTGTCTCTGTCACCGAGCAGTCTGTCAGATCATTTATTTATTCATGAGGAAGCACAGTATTATAGATAAAATAATAATAATAAAAAAAAAAAAAACTTCTCATGGATAAATGTGCGTGTGAGATGTTTTTTTCTGCCAAGAGGCTGATGTGTTCTGTTGGTGTTGTTTTCCGATATAGCAATTTAATGAAAAACTGAAAAGACCAGACCGGTAATCCCTGACAACAGCCACGCAATCCCTGATTTGTGATGTTGAGCATGCTGCATTGTAAACAAATCCAGACAGCATACCAAGGCTGCAAACATCGAAAAGATCTATTAAGCCCCGCAAGGTCATTGCCCTTGAGGATGTACTGGCTTCCTCCACTTAAACTGAACAACTGTCCATTTTAACCGAATCGTTGCATAAAAACAGGAATTTCTGTTTTGTATGAAATTATGAAATTGATCTCAGGGGTTTACACTAAAATAATTATGTGATTTCCTTTTTCTTCCTGGAGACAGAGACTTGAAACTAAAGGTGTAGTTCATGCAGAGGAAGAGCGTAATATTTCCGATTCTTTCTCTTCTGTCAAGAACTTTGTGTAGCCGCTCAGGATTGGATTTAGCTGAAAACCATTCGTCTCGGCTACTGTGACCCTGAGGTGAACTGTGTCAGAAAAAGAAATTCCTCTTCACCCAAGTGCGCAGCGGAGATTATTTACATCGGCGTTGTCATTACAGGTTCGGTTTGATTTGTTATGTTAATGTTGGTCTCGGCTGAGGAAATATGAGCCAGTCTCATTTCTACTCGTATGTTAAAGAGAGAGTGCATGTGTCCTGACAGAGAAGCCCAGTGTGTCTGTTAGCGGTCTGACACTCTGACTCACTGGGAATCTGATACCCCTAAAGGAATGATTGTGGTTTCTCTGTCTACTTTCCTCAAACACACACACACTCAAAATCTCTCACACCCTCTGTATGTTTAACACATACAACTCCCCTCCAATCTTCTTTTGCGTCGTTCCATCGTGTTCATCTGCCCAGTCCTCCTTTGCACTTTAATTTTAACACACTTCTGTCAGCGTTCAGTGTTTGTAATCAATGTTGTTTATTGTGATAAAGATTAAGTCAGCCTAATCGACATTACCCACCCACCCAGAAAGAAACTCTTTACGTGCCTGTCTTTATTAAGTGCCTGCTAATGAAAATTCTGCGTGCAAGTTGATGAGTGGAAGACCCAATGAGCATGCCACAGCTGGATGATGATGAGGTTTTTTTTTAAAGCAGGTTGGCATTGATTTGAGGCAGGATGCATGGTTGCGTAACTGAGAGCCGCTGTTGGTGTATGCGCTGGTTATTGATTGGGAAATAAGAACACACGTGCGATGTTTGGCTATATTTTTTGCATGTTCAATGTGCAGCGGCAATAGTCTGCTTTTATTATTTCAAAAAATCTGTTGTTAGAATCTCACATCCTTTTTATAAATGTTTTTTTTTTCTCCTGAAAGAACCCACAAGGGAACTGTGAGAAAAGATTGTCACTCATGAGAAAGCTGGTAGGTAGGATTTGAGGATTTTGCTGCCAGTTGGAGGCTTAGGCCAGATGAGTTTCCCAGGACGATTGGAACACGCATACACACACATACATACACATGTGTGCACAAACTACTTGAGCTGCTGGCTGACAGTGATTATAAACCATAGGAATATCTCCCACGTGTGACCTCACGCAGCTATCAAGTGCTGCATGCCATGAGATCTAACCTCCTGATCTTGGTCTACCATTGCCATGGTAACAATCAGTAGTGCCCTCTCTTACCTCATACCTTTCTCCACTCCCACCTCTAAGATGTGACTTGTCGGGGACTATTCACAATACAGATTACATGTCTCCTGCAGAGGTAGAATAGAACCAATCAAGGAAATGGACCCACTCCACCAGATGCCACTTATTAACATTAACTGCTTTTAAACTCTTAAATGTTCTCTCCGGTGTCATAATGCCTGCATACCTCAACCACTAACATACAAGAGTTTGGACAAAATGATTTTTCCTGAAAATAGGATTAAGAAGAAGAAAAAAAGAACACCTATGGAGGTAACTTGCTTTTGTAATCATGGCTCGAGAAATAAACCCACAAGAATCCATTTATCCCCAGCTAATTTATTGACGTACTTTAGTTACTTGCCATTTGACTGATGGGAATGATGAAAAGCGCAGACATACATCTATGAAACGGCACATGGCCTGAACTGCTGTCTCACTTTGATTCTGCTTTAGTGGTGCCTTAGGAGACCATTATGTGTTCTCTGAAATGTGGTTGGTCCACACAAGGCAGGAGGCAAAAGCATGCTGTGATTATTGTTAAATTTTCTGTGAAAATCTGAAGTAGATGTACAAGACTGCAAAGCCGCCATGGAAACCGGAGCGGTTCTTTTGGTGACACAGAGAGCTTTGATAACATATTTTTAAAGTAGTGGAGCTGCTTTAGGGTTTATCTTCATGTTACTCATTATATCATAAGAGAAATGGTTTGTAGATGTTGAGTATTTTTAGGTTTGAGCTACCACACCAGATGTTTGCTAATATCTTATCTCAACACCCACAACTACTCCTTTAAGATGGTTCACCATATCAGCCCTGCTTAGTAGACATGGGAAGATTATCTGATAGGTATCGATATGCCAACACGCACATGCACGATCGGAGAATGAAAAGTTTGGAATGATATCACAATGCATCAGTTATTGAATATTTGTATTGATAAAATTCGATCCGTTCAATAGAATATGTTTTTACATTCATTTCAAAATGTTACTATTTATTTGGGTAAAGTTTATTCTTTTCTCTAGACCCCTGTTAACATGTGCCATAGACGTGTACACTGCACACTAACAGTTTGAATACTGTATCTGAATCTGACATAGAAGGGAGGACACCATGTGTAGTTTCTTAACTTGTTATTATCAATTGTATTGATTACTGCCATAAATACAGACACTTTTTTAAACAGTAACATAACATATCTAACAGCACATGCCAGAATATCTTGTGCAGGTGTTTCTTACGGTGACAGAACCTTTTTCTATATTACCTACATTACAAATTTATCACATTACAAATTAATTCAGCGAGGGAGCAAGAAGTTGAGTGTTAGAAACTTAGAGAGAAGCAACTTTGGAACCAAAGTCCTGATTTTTTTCACTGACTTTATATTGGGCATGTGCTCTGAAACTGCACAAAAGCCACTTAGTAAAAAATCACGGTCTTATTTGATAAATAGACTAGAAAAGCACTCGGAGAGCGCAGACCTCCGCCAAGTGCAACATCCCACCACCACCACCATAAATATTAGTCCCT
>JAPSES010000249.1:1578361-1591819 GCA_029822895.1 Maxillicosta whitleyi
AGGATTTCTTCCGGATCACCCCCAAAAGTTAATGGGTTCTTCCTTGTGCCATTGCCAACAAATCCTGAAAATTTCATTAAAATCCATAACTTTTCGCATTATGTTGCTAACTAACAAATGGACAAACAAACCCAAGTGAAAACATAACCTCCTTGGCGGAGGTAATAATCAAGCTCATTGAATTCCACTGCCTATTTTTTTTTTTTTACCAGAATGAATTTGTTGAATCAGAATGTGCTTAATCACTCTGTATCGTGATTTGGATGTGAATCGTACGCATGTATCTTTAATATATGGGATGCTGTACTGAGATGCTGTATTGCATCGGCCTTACAACTAAGATTCCCAACCCAACTTCTTAGTCAGTAATGAGAAGGTTCCTCTTGAAATGTACAAATCACTAGTCATGCTGCTGAAAGTGCAATTTTAATGCTGTTGTAATGACTTCATCAAAGTAATGTAACTTGTTGCATTTAACAGCCTCTCCGACAAACTGGAAAATTGCTTTTAATGATGTCTACATACAGGCAGGATATTTTTAATCCAATGACTCTGTTAACAGATGTCCAAAAAATGTGAAAACAAGGTCTTTTCGCATGGTGAAAATATATAAACCAACAAAATAATGTCATATAAGTCCAATTTTATAGATATAAAGGACTCATTTTGCTGCCTTTTTTTACACACATGTTGAAGGATCACCAAGTTTTGTTCTGCAAACAAAACAACTCATGGCAAGTTTTTCAGTCGGTCTTATTTGACAGTCTGTTGTAATCAGTTCAGTTCAGTTCATCTTTGTGTCCCCGTGGGGCAATTTTTTTTGAAGCGCGCACAAGGATAATAACACTGTATAATCTGCACATGTTGCATCAGAAAATAGATAGTATTATAGCCCTGGTGTCTTGGCTTTCATGGATGTCTTGGAATTATTGGTAGATTCCAATGGATGTCTTTCCATCTGTCTGTCCGAAATATTTGTCCAACTGATTTGACTTCGGAGATCAATTTATTTATTTATTTATTTTTAGTTTTACACACATTTTCTTTGTGTACTTCGAGTAATTTTTGAAACTTTCTGAATTGTCTAAAAAATTTCTTGAAGACTATACACCCAATTCAGCAGACAAAGTGCAACATGATCGAAAGTTAAGACTCGGGCAGAATAATGTTTTTCTTGGTTTGACTGAACTACCTTGATCTAGTTTAATCTAGTTTACAATTATTTTTAAATTAGAATTACAAATGAATTCCTGACATTAATCCATTGGGCTGTTGGTATGACTATATTCATATTTCAACAATCCATTACATTTCCACATAACTCTTCATTCAAAACACTAATGATAATTTTAGGTCATTTTTAAAAAAATATTTCAAAGTACAAATATTACATCGGCTCCTTTTGATCCACATCTATTTCAGAATTCAATCATAACATCATTAACTCCCATAATAAAAGGAAGTAATGCCATCGCTATTGTTCTACAGACATTCTGTTACTTTTTTTTTGCTCTTTATGGGGAACCAGCTGCTTGATCTGACTCCAGATCTCCATGCATTTGTGTAGGTTAATCCACAAACTGTTGCATAATTGCCACTGTGTTGTTTAGTCTCTATCATACAAGTAATTTTTCCACCTCAGTGATTATCATCAGTGAGTACGACAAAAAGATGGAGGGTCTGACAACTGAGTCTTCCGCTTGAGCACTCACATGAAAAAATGCATTTAATTAGCTTAAAGATAACAGGGGTGAACGTGACATCAGCAACTTGGGGACTTAAGCGCCATCTTTACTTTCCTCTGTTATTTGATGAATACTGTGCAAGAACAAAGAGCCGCAGTTTCCCCCCGTCTGACTGTACTATTCTTTTGATTTGGGTCTAATTGGGTGCATGTTAGCCTCTGGTACAACAGATACAACTAATTAGGCTCTTGTGCATGTAATTAAAACGATGTACCATGGCCAAGCTTCCAGCAGGGTATGTGTTTAACAAAAGCAATTAAGAAATTTATCACCTGGAAAGATTCTTTATCCGTTTTCATCTGAACATTGGACCATCTCTGTTTGTTTTCGGAGGACAAAGGCACATCTATACTTCGCCACCGTCTTCCGTGTTTGAAAGGGACTCTGTGTGGTGGCATTGAAACTGTGGAGAATTAGGTTTGATCCTGGGAGGCTGGCACTTATCAGGAGTGTTGTGATACGGGGTGCTCAGTAACCTCCTTGGAGATTCGGCTTCCTTCCCTCACTCTCTTTATATTCTCTACTCCTCCCTCCTTCCCTCCCTCACCATTAAGCCCCGTATTAAAGATTCATATGGCACCTACAGTGTATTCAGGATACACTACGCCCCTCCTGCTGCTATCCTCTTCCTCCTTGTTCATTCTGCCCTCTACCTCTCCCCTCACCCGTTACCCATTCCCCCTATATCAGTGAATTCCCACTAATAAGGATACTTAGAGTAAATCCTTCCAACTCCCCTTTCCACAGCGGATTAGCGTTCTCACCCTTGGCGAAAAGAACAATCAGTTGAGAGGGGCAAAACAAAAGGCCTCCTTGTTGGTGATGTGCTGTTTTGGATCCCAGAGCTTGTTTTTTTTTTTTTGTCTCTTTCACTCTCTTGTTCTTTTTGGCTGAGACAGACAGTTACTCATCCTCTCTGTCTCCCTTACCTCTTTCACCATTCTGTCTGTCTTACATGTTCTCCTGCTGTCTTGAGCTCTCATTCCTCATTACCAGGCACACAATCCATGCAACATATGCCCTTCTGCCCGCTCATGGGTTTATTTTATATTAATAAGATAAACACCACGAAATAAAGAAGTCTGACAGAAGTTAATACCGTCCTTCAAACCCATCTCGATCTAAAAGCTGATACTAGTAATTTCTGCCGAAGTAAATACAAGTTCCCAGAGGACAGCATATCTTTCCCCATCACTTTCCTCATGCATTCCCTTCCATAAAAACCAATAGGAGATGCAACAAAGTTCATATAAATGATAAATAGAGTTGATGCAGGCGTTTATCCCTCGCTCTCTTACCTCACTCTATCACATGTAGAAATGAGGCAGCTCACACTAGCCCCACCGGAGTCTTCTAGCAATTAGGCAAGTGCCAGAAAAACACATTAATCTAGCTATTATATCTAGCCTTGTTAATTTATAGTTGGGTTGGAGAAGCTCACTCATTAATTGGCTGTGTTGGATGACACACAGCGAAATTACATTTGCATAGATCATTTTTAAATTGCCACCCAACATCCAGCTGGGAGCAATGCTTAGAATAAACCCTTTGGTTTTAAGTGTTTGCTTGTTCACCGGCGGTTTAGTGATGAGAGAGAGCAGGCATGGAGAAAAGGTGTCTGGGAGAAGTCAGTGGGTGCTGCAGGGTGTTTTAAGCTCCGCTTTGCGGTAGCCATCTCGCCCACGTCTCCACACAAGCGGAGAAATTGGCTGTACTCACCAGACCAGGACGGAGATAGCAAGTGGCGGGGGGCAGAGGGGGTGGCAGAACGGGCACCCAAGCAGGAGAAGAGGGGAGGGTAAGAGACAGACTGGGTTCCAAAAGGACTCTAGAGTTTCATTCCAAAAATTGAATCGTCAATTTCCATTCAACCGACTACTCTGCAGGATTGGAAATGAATGAGTGTCAAGGCGCTGGTTGTCCTGGAAATAGAGGTTAGCCCTGGAGTGAAATTCTACGGTGACAGCGTGGGAGGGCCTGGAGGGAGGAGTGGATAAGTGGTAGAGGAGAAAGAAAGGTGGACTGGAATCAAAAGTGAAATTGAACATAGGGCCTGACCTTGGTGTGCTCCGTTTTGCGATGGCCCCGACGATAATTCCTCTGGCTTGAGCTGCACAGACTGGCAGCTTTGGTGTGACTCAGGCCGAGAGAAAGGACAGCTGTAATTATCAGCAGAAGGCTGAGGAGATAAAGAGGCTAAAATGTAGGCCTCACTGGCAGGCATCAGCACTATCTCGCACTAAAACTTAATGCTTGTCAGTGGTCATAGCTAGTGCACGTGCATGCGTGTGCATGTCCGTCCACGTCTTTTATAGAAGCGTGCTGTGTAGCCTCCTGCCAACATAAACTCAGTCTTTGATGTTTTACGCCCTCCACCCACCACATCTGAAGTCTGGATGTGACAGAATGTCAGCACACTCACCTGACATGAAAGACACAGTGGCACCTTTAGAGACGAGGTGCAGATGCTATCGCAGACACGCCTCAGCTACGCCACACGACCGGCCCGTAATGCCACCCTGCTGCTTATCAGGCCATCTGCAACCTGATTAAAGCAGCTTATTTTTAGGCAATGGGGGGCTAATTCCCTCTGACCTTTGTGTGTCTGCATTTGATTAGAAATGGTGATCACATGAGGACTCTGCAATTAATCATAACGAAATCCAAAATATAATTTAATCCTAGCCATTTATCAGGTGAAGAATGAATATGTTGGTATCCATAACATCTCTTCCCCTCAAACCGTCTCAGCGCTAAAGGTTTAGACACTGAGCCACGGGAATAATATCCTTCAGCCTCTAAGCGAAGCACAGGTAGCTTTAATGTGTTTGTGTGTGTGACTGTGAAATGGCTCCTGCCTTTTAAGTGTCTCACTAATACGTAGAGTCCATTTTTCCAGGATTACAGGTGGTGAAGGAGGGTGCTCTACGTGCCGTTCATGTCAATAGGTACAATAGGCATCCCATCAACAATCACTACAGCTCCTGCTTCTTAGAGCAGCCTCCTGGGGAACAGAGCAATCATGGCACAGAAATGGTGGTAGCCTGGACAGGATTTGTCCACTTTGTGTTTTATGATTTTTTTTATTTATGTGCAAAAGTTTGAGTGTGCTTACGTATGATTGAGGAAATTAAGCTTTGGGTGTTGGTAGTTGTATCTCTGCACACAATGAATGCATAAGAGGCTAGTCAGCCAAAAATAGTAAAAATAAATAAATAAACAAAGGCGAATTTACATGGTAAAAACAGAGAAAAATCATTACATTTGAGAAGCTGCAAAGGAAAAAATGCCAGACATGCGCTGTACATATTTGACATTTTTGCTCAATTAGATTATTTGCTTATTAAAATATTTTCTCTGCAGACCTGATCAGTGGAATAATTATTTTATTTTAGCACCAACACAAAGATGCATACAGCATACACAACACAGATGCATGCAGAGACTGGGCTCTTTTCCCTCTCAGAAAATGAAATTGTCTTTGTCTCACAATTATGTACACAAACACCTCTCTACCTGTCAAACAGACTGAACATTGTGGTAGTAGCGGGGACAGAGCGATGGAGGGATTCTGGCAGCGTGAGTGGCAGCACTGCTGATCATCTCCTCGATTTCAAACTTAATTAACCCGGGTGTCTCGCCACACGTCCTCCTGCCTGTCACAAGTAAGAGCTGGTTCACTATCTCCTCAGAGATCTGCAGTGATGATGGGAGGAGAAACAATGGAAAGTGGGAAAAGCAGTGAGCAGTCAGATGGGAATGGGTCAGATTGTCATCCCATAACATTTCCTGATACTCAAATTAGAATAATAAGATTTATCCCAAGTTTGATTTTCTTTTTTACTGTATTGGTAATTGTTTTATATTCAGTGGGGCCATGTTTTAATATTAATATTGAAAAAAGCGAATTTCAGCTATCAGCACTGAGAAAGAGCCTTTTACCTGAAAATTATTCATTAAAAAGGAAATTCACAGTCATTCCCAAATGACCTTGGTGTTTTTAACTGTTTAGCGTAGTGTGTAACTGTATTCAGTGAGGAAACGGATACAGATAGAGGTGACAAGAACAGAGAACAAGCAGCAACAGGTCTTGGGATATGAGGAAGAGAAGGTAAAAAAAGCAGCTACGAGAGCTGAGCTTGTTGAGAGAATGGTTTGTGGACAGTGTTTTTACTTACTTTGGACTGAAGGCAGACTGGATGCATGGATATAGTGACTGACTCCAGCTCTTAAGTACTTTAATAGGAATGAAACAGGAGAAGTAGAGCTGAAAGCATACCAACTCCAGTAGATACACAAAGCATTGACTTTCATGACATAATCTTAAAACCAATATTTCTTCACATTCTATTGGTAATTCAATTATTTTAAAGACACTATATGTTGTATTTCTACTGTCTAGTGTTAAAAAAAATGGCATAAAATTGTCATCAGAGTGTTTGGCATGTCATCTTTATCTTTAGTCTATAGATTGTTATGTGATGTATTAGATATGAACTGAATTTATTCACACCAATGGGCTGGGGAATTTATGTAACCACTAGAGGGACTGGTGAGTCACTTTTAGTGTTACTTTTCTCTTGTAAAAAGTAGTCTAATGCGCTCGGTAGCAAAACATAATTCCTTTTTCAGTTTGGCACAATGATACTTTTTTTAGAGATAGATTTGACATGTGTCACATACAATTCTTTCCCCAAATTTTTTCTTACACCCTAAGAATTATGTGCATACTCCAAACTATCAGGCGTGTGCAAATGCATTTTTTTCAATGTAGTCATCCAATAATGAAATAGTTGTACGTGCGGAATAGTCACAGGCTCTCATTTCAGCCTGTTTCACTAGATAACTAAACAAGAGTTGGACAAAAAATGTTAAACCCTTATGTATTTTGTGTTCACCTATATGCCCATAATATGTATTGAGGCTATGCTATTTCATATTGTTTGGTAGGGCTTAGTGGTGGTGTTGAAGCCTATAGTAGTCACATGTTTTCTTGCCAAGTACTCTGTTTGTGGCTTTTTTTTTTTTTTTTAACAAAGACCCGAAAAGAAATACCCGTTATGTCCTCCATTGTAGAACTTTATGTAGCCCTACACATTTAGGAACAGATATGTTTGTTTTTTTTACCCAAAGTCAAGCAACATAAAAGTAATGGAAAAGTAACAAGTAATATAAAAGGTTATTGTCCATAGAGAGGAACTAAGTAAAGTAATGGATTACTTTTTAAAGAAGTAACTAGTAATGAACAAAAGTAACTTTTTAAACAATAACTTCAACACTGCCATTCTCCTATGGCCAGGAAAAATATCACCATGGAACCTTTGACCAAAACATGACAAAGTGTGGATAAAAGCAGCTGATGCAGACTCAGACTGTCAGTGTTATTTAACTGACTGTCAAAATAAGTGGCTATAAGTTTTACTTTACAGAAGAAAACTTGATCGTACCATATACGTATGTGTGTAAACAATGAGCTTTATTCAGTGAGTGATACCATCTGTGGATACATAGTGTTGATTCATTGATTGTTTTAATAGTAGTGCGTGCTGGTACATGATTTTCCAAAAGTCTGGACTATCAACACTATATTTAACACCTTTATGTTACTGATGCCCTGTTTCCACTCCATGGTACCGGCTCTACTCGACTCTACACGGCTCTTTTGCTTTTCCATAACGAAAAAGGATCGGGAATCTGGGACTCGATACTAGTTTTTTAGTTCCACATCCACCAAGGTTCCAAAATGTTGGACCGACACCAAAACGTGACTGATTTACATAAATCAGATGCAGAAGTAGACAGTGAATAGTGATCCATGAATCCACATGATGACAGAACGTAGATTCAGTCTCTGGTGGCGGACGTAAAAATTCAGACGAGAAAATATGCAACAAGCGAGTTTTCAGCAACTCTGAGCAGACGACGCGGAAGTAACGCACAGCATCAGATTAATGAGTTGAGACGAATCGAGATGGTTCCACGTAACGGAAACGCAGCACATGAATATCGAGTCGAGTAGAGCTAGTACCATGTAGTGGAAACGGGGCATATCTGTATTTGCCATCCAAGATGTGATTTTTCGACTGGTTTTGCAGCAAATCCTTCATATTATAGTGGTAATATTAAATTGGCTATTTTTGTCATGGGGAAAAAATATTCTTTTAAGAGTTGGAGACTAAAGCACAAAGTTTGCCAGTATATTTTTAGGGTGTGTACAAAAACACACTTGCTGTTTTTCATAAAGAAACCACAAATACAATCAGGCTGCTAACTAACTCTGCTTTCGGCAATAAGTGGAACAACAAACCCACAAAAGAAACCTTAGTCGCCTCAGTGCCTCCCCAGTGGCCTGACTCAGACTGTCTGCTTTTCTGTCCATCTGAGAACGCGGAAGTGCAGACTCAACCATCTCGACAGCACAGAAGTTTGTGTACCCACAAGGGCCCGCGCTGTATTCCCACAACCAACATGGAATTTAAAAATACCTCCGCTATGCTGTTTCTCAGGAAAAGGGGTGAAGAAAACCATGACTCCAAGATTGATTGATGACAGTGATCTCTCTTACATTCAGATTTTCTGTCCTTTTTCCTTCTCTTTTTACTTCTGGCATTTTCTTACTTCCCTACTGTAAAAAAAAAAAAAAAATCCCTTCGTTTTCTCTTGTTTTGCCCGTTTCCTTATCCTGTACTCGCCTTCGGTCTGGTTCTTCCTCTTTTTCTTTCTTCTGTCCTACTGTCTGTCTGGCCATCTCCTTTAAGTCAGTGACATTTGATGTGAAGTGGTGCGGGCTGGAGAGCGTACAGCCACTGACTCATAAAAACACACATGCGCAGGGAGGACTTGATGTGGAGGGAAAGGTCAGGCCTACTCTCCCAGGGCCTAATCACCCACTCTCATTGAGTGGCTTGCTCGCTCAGTCGCACTTGATTGAGTGTGTGTCTAGGTGTGTGTGTGTGTCTTGGTGTGTGTGTATGTGTGAGGAAATGTGATCAGAGTGTGTAGGCAAGTACGTGAGGAAGAGGGATATATTGCGCCTCTGGAGTGGTGACCGGTATTTGAAAGTGTGTTTATCAGAAAATTTTCATTCCTAACTTGTGAATGTACGATTAGCAGATGACCGCTTTGGGTCAGGTGACACACATACAAATATGCGCGCAAACACACACAGTCCACTTGCCTAAACATGTGGTGCAATCAGCTGCCTTATCAAGGGAACTGTGTGGCTGTAACAGGCTCATTAACTTCTCCCTGAGCCTTTTTTAGAGGGGGAATTGGCCAAGATGAGTGGGCCATATACTCCCCTCCCCCTTCCTCCTTAATCCCATGTATTCTATGTTCTGTTTTATGTAAAATGATCATGCATATATGTGTGTTTGTATACATGTTCTTCACATCAAACCTCCTCCTTCATGTTTGTCCGTCATTAGTGGGCCTTCAGCATTGCCCATCCTATCTGAGTTTAGAGCAGGGATTAAGCATTAAAGAGTCTCAGCTGCTCTGGGGCTCCTGTAGATCAGCGTTCGGCCACCAAGGCCTGATAATGGTGTTTGTTTAGCCATTAGTCAGGCCCTGCTTAGCAGCTCTTTCCCCTTTGGCTGTAGAAACACTGATAGATGATGGATGAAGATTGTAAGAGGTCGGGTGATGGAGGGATAAGTGTTTTAGAGTGGTTTCAGTAGGATTTTGTAAAAGTGTGTGACACTAAAGAGAAGTGGTGAGAGTAGTCTAAACAGACATGGCATTTGATTAATATTTTTTGCAAAAAGTAAGACGAAGGTGCTTTGTGTGATTTTGTGTTGCGGCATACACACATTTTATTGGCGTCTACCCTTCCTGTGATTAGTTCTCGTTGTCCGACTAATTAAAAAGTAGCCTAGTCTATTTCCTTCTGCGCAACCAGCGGAAAGTACTCAGTCTCACTGAAAGCTATTTAATTTTTATGAGGTATTTTTTGCTGCTAATTTAGCCATTACCTTTTAAGCTCCAAACATGACCTTTTCTCCGTATGCTGAGGAGAACTGACTAATCTGTGGACCATTACCTGATAGCGTGTAGTCATTACCAAAAGCTAGAATCTTTCAAGGCCTCAGCCAATGCTTATATCCTCTCAATCACAGTGTTCAGTCACCATCCACACTCTGACTCATCTTGACAAGTGACAGGCACCTGCCAGTGCACACAAAAGAGCTATTGAAACTCAGTGAGTAACGTGTGTGATTGCACTCCCTCTGTTTCTGTCTTTCTGTCTCTCTAACATTCCTCATCCCTCGTGCCGTCTTCTCTGAGGTTGTTTCTCTCTCCTTTTCAGCTCTTACAAGTCTGGACAGAGCTACTCTCATGTCATCTCTCACAGTCAGACATAATGGCCTGTCTCCCACCTGGTCAATCCATGCAAGACCGTACCTGTGCTTAAAGAGCTTAAATTTTACAGTGTTAGTTTCTGTCTGAGGTAAGGTGATATCAATTTGTTGTGTATGTTACAGGCATAGGTTGCATCTAAGTGTCCGAGGCTGATTTATTAACATGTTTAATTTAACACCATAGAAAGTAAGTAGAGTATTGGGTATTAAATAGCATATAGAGCAAAGAAAGGTAGAGACCGATTTTACTCTTATTTGTTTTACATGTACATAACAAGTTTATAAGTTATACATTGTGTCTTAAGAAGTGTTTGTGAACAGAAGCTTGGTGTTCTGATTGCACACAGAATGTCTTGTGATAGTAAGGTTTCCAGACAGTCACATGATCAAAACAAGTGCTCACTGAGCAATATTTTTGCTACCAAAGTCGACCAAGAAAAAGTAGAGGAAAGCTGCTTATCAGTGTGTGTGTGAGTGTGAGAACAGAGGGAAGGAAGTGGAAGTAGGTATGATTGTTTTGTTTTTTTTACATTATGGAACCAGACTAGCTCAACCCTCCTGCTTCCAGTGTTTAAATAACAATAAATTTAAAGATATATACACTGCACTTACAGCACAGACATGAGATTAGTATCGGTTTTCTCATCTCTTTCGAGACAGTAGCTGCCTGTTTTGCTAAATGTCCCACTGTTCTGACAAGATGCAGTAAACAAATTAGTTACATCCCCTTGTCCAGTAAGAACTTCTGTGAAATTGTTGAAGAGGGCAGGCACGTAATCATTCACTGTGAGATCAGTATTCCCCTTGAAACCAAACGAAAGCTGGGGACTGAGACTAAACCACATTACAAGATACCTTCATGGCTCATTGGAGTTTATGCTGGTGAAGTGAAATCATTATAACCAATAAGGTGTGTAATGGATTCCTTCCCAGCAGTCAGTCTGCCTGCTTGACTTCTTAATTGTGGTTGCATGTGTGTTGGAACGTGAGTGTGTGGTGTATATACATGTAAGTGAGTGCTTGGAGCAGAAGATCGCCTTGGGGTGGTGTGCTGATTAGAGAAGCTGCCCTCCAACCATTAAAGACCTCCACGTGTGAGCAAGCGTCCAAGCTACTAAATACCCCCTGAGCAAGACATAGAAATATTACCTGTTCTTCAAAAAGTATCTTAACATTTTAACAGGACCAAGTGAACAAAGAAATTCGCTGTAGGCATTAATCTGTGTGTCACAAAGAAATCAAAGTTGCAAGTAGTGCTGAAATGATTAGTCAAATAATGGACTAGTAGATTGACTAAGCTATTTAGATAATTGTTAAAAAGAAAGAAATTTAAGCATACTGGCAGCTCGTTTCAATGTCTCAAATAAGAGGATTTGTAAAATTATGGATTTTTAAAAAACTTTTTTCCTCTTGTTTTCTAAAATAAATGTTATGATCTGTAAGAAACAGATGTATTGATAATGATAATCTCACTTGCATTCCTAGTTGTGGGTTTGGGCAGCAATTTTTCATTTGCAGTTACAGTGTTTTGGATCTCAGATGCATATCTGCAAGCAAGTTGAGTTGATTAGTGAGCTTGTGTATGCAAGCATGCCCCTACAACTGTTTGTGTGTATTAGCAGCCGTCTGGATGCAGTGGCGATGTCGGCGAAGCCATTGGCTTCTGAAAGTAGCTCTTCTCCGCCAGACCAGGCCGTTTAATCAGGTTCCCCACATCCGCCAGCTGTGTCCACATAGCAAACAGCTACTCAGTGCTGCTGGAGAGCTGCAACATCCAGCTGGGGTTGGGGGAGGCCAGTTAACATTGGGAGATTAGCCCAAGCTGCTACTGCCCAGACAGAGAAAGGTTGAATTTGTGCGTTTGTTTGTGAGACAAACAGAGATTGAGAGATTACAAGAGACACTAAGGTTGACTGCTGAGAAAGGTATGAGGCAGAAAGGCCTGGCATTGAGTGTCTCTGTGTTTGTATCCCGGCACGCACATTTAAATGTGCACTGTGCTCAAGTAGTGTGCGTATGTGTGCTTGTGGTTTTTGTGCACACACTGCTCAAGTGTCCAGCTGGCAGAGGGGAGATAGCAAGAGCCTTGAAAATGGTGACGGAACGGTAAACGGACACACAAACAGTCTATCAGTCCTAATGAGGAAAAGTGCTGTGCCTAAAAGGATGACGAGTGTGTGTGTGCAGTTTGTGCCGGAACCCGTGAGTCGTGGCCATACATCAAAACAGACAAATACACATAAGAGAGTAGACACATGTTGACACACAAAAGAAGCGAAAAGCACACAAGTATGAGAACTGGGCCATCCACATCCACACACACGCAGTCTAAGAGGAGAGGAGTGAAAGCGTGATTCACACACTCGCTGGGTCATGGGCCAACTTTAAAGGTGTTAGCATATTTAGGCCAGAGCAGCTGGATACGACTGAAATGGACCAGGCCCATCAATCCCCCGCCTGTGCCTGGTGTCCTGAATACAATGGCTGGGCTGGCTGCTTTGGTGAGCGTGGTTCTCCCAGTCAGTCAAATTGAAATAAATGAACTGCCAACCCTGACGGCAGGGTAATTGTTCATATGGAAATTGGATTGCCGTCGTCACACCAGCCTCCCATTGCAACTCATGAAACAATTTCACTGTAAGGATGGGACAAGAGCGTTTGCATGTCAAAAAAAAAAAAAAAAAAAAAGAGAGAGAAGGAGACATGTAAAGAAAGAAAGAGTTCTCCACACTCTCCCACTTCATGTTTCATCTTTAACAATAGTGCTTGTCCTGCATGTTTTTCGCTGGTTGGTGGGAGAAAATAAAGGACGAGGATCCGCCCCTCATTTCCGGCAGCGGCTCCTTGTATGGCTCCTAAACCTACGTTGTCGCGTTGCCTCATACATACATACATACTTATCAGGCCTTTCCAGCACCATACACACTAAGAGAGACGTAGCGAGATTTCCTTTTGAGCATTAACCCATTGCTTAACCCCGCCTCAACAGCCCCTCAACCCTGCCCTGAGGCCTCTGACGGTGTCTGACCAACGGTTAACTTCTATGAGTGTGTGATGCTGAAAGTGGATTCAACACAAAACTGCACTCCATGTCAATGTCAGACCCTGGCATCTGTCAAAGCCAGCTCTGCGATAACAAAAGTGCTGAATATGAATGATCACTCTATGGGGTAGTATCCTATTATGTTTTCAGGGTAGGGTGTCTGCTTTTTTATTTATTATATCAGTTTCCTTTCCGTATATGTATTAATGAGTAAGTGTAGCCCTCATGCAGCTTCAAACTTGCCAGGTCAGCAGTTACAGCAGTGTTTGAGTGTTTGATCTAATCACTACACGCACAGCACCCTGTGTAC
>JAPSES010000249.1:1592704-1642554 GCA_029822895.1 Maxillicosta whitleyi
CCCCAACCCAACCCAAACCAACCTTGTTTTTCTCCCTCTCCTTCCTGATCTCTTGATACATCGTGCAGGCACACTCTCATACTTCCTCCTGATGTGGGTGTTGTGTGGCAAGAGGATTGACCGAGATGCATGTGGACTGCCATGCTGGGTTTCAGTGCCCCCATGTCAAAGGAACACAGCATGGCAGGCTGAAGAGAAGTGTCTTTGTGTGGTCGTAGAGGGATTATCTTGTCAGCACTTCAAGCTGTGCTGGTGCACATATTGTTGCGCTGTGTTTATGAATTTCTCTGTGTCCATGTGCACACCTGCCATTTTTCAATTATCTTTCATTTTGCTCTGCTGAGAGCTGCTTTTCCTGTACAGACCTGTTCTAACTTGCAAGTTGAGTGTGAAAAATACGGGCTATAGTTGTCAACAAAAGGAGTGTGCATATGTGTGCCGACAAAGAGACACACCTTCAAGTGCTATTTTCAAGTCTGTGCATGTTGTACATAAGCAGTTTTTCTTTTGCCTCCAGCTACTAAGATAAACTTATGCTGTAAAAGCATTTTTTAACTCTTTCTTTAAGTTCAGATTTAAATGTGTGCGATGAATTTTCTAATTCGGGGAACAATTCAGCCTCAACTCTCCATCAGCTTTAACAATTGTGTCTTTCACAGGATCACATTCATCAGATGTGCCAGCTTCATTAGCACATGATGCGTTTCATTATTATTTATCCCTGGCCATTGGAGGCTTCATTAGCCGGAGGCTGATGCAGCACGCAGTCTCTAAATTTAGCAGCTTTTATTTATTCAGAAATAGCCACATGTTGGCTAATATACCCAGTTGCTATGTTCTCTCGCAGCAGCTTAGCGACATGTTGAGAAAAGAGAGGTGGGATGGTCTGGGGAGAAATGGGCCTCATTCCACCTGTGTCACCCCCACTAGACGTCTGCTTCTCTTCAGCTCTTTGAAGCCTCTTTAATTCCAGCGTTCAGGATTAAGCCCATGAAAAAAGGATGAAAAGTGATAGAGCGACAGAAGGAGACATCCTAGGAGAGAACGGTCTCCTTTGAAATATGTTAAGAAATTCGTTTCCACTGACCCACAATGCAGCATCTGAGAGAAATTTGTGTGACACTTTTTTTTCCCTGATCGGGGGCTGGCTATAGGATTTGCATGAATAGAAGGAGGACTCTTTGAAGTCACGGATGTAAGTGGAACTGGAGTTTTCTGAACCCTAAATGAGTGCCTCGAGTCAATTGTCCTCTCATTGTACATCACAGTCTGCAAAAGTTGCTTTGTCACAGCATGTTTGATTGGAAGTCACAGGAATCAAGTAATTTTCTGTCACAGAAACCATTGACATAATCCACCTTTTGTGAAATCTCTCTGTGTGGTCTGTATCATACCCAAGTCAACTGATGGCACTAAGGATTGTACCAGTTTTTAGTGGATAGCAGCAGATAAAGTGTAATCAGAGAGACAACTCTGCATATTTACCATTTAGTTCAATATTTGGACTGTACAGTGTGTAATGTTTTATACAAACACAGAAACTAACATAGCATTTACAGGCAAACAGATGTTGTTTAGTTTTCATGCACAAACCTGTGGTAAGTTTAATTATCAAGTGTGGGTGCTGCTTTTTAAGTGACAAAACGCTGGGTCTTTCTGCCAATTTTTCCACAAACAAACCCAAAAATAACACATTGAAGGTCATGTGTCCAACACCCACTGAACTGGCTTTAAATCTGTTTGAGCGCATCAACAATATACCAGTTTGCTTTGTGGAAACAAAGGAGTAAAAGGGGGCAAAAAGAGTTGGAGAACTGTAGAAATGTCACACACAAATGGAAAATGAATAAAAAATGAAACTGATATAAATAAGTGAAGGAAGGCTTCAGGCAATAGAAGGTTGCAATGTAGAGTGTTGAAACATCTAGATCATTGTGTGTTAATTGATTTTTCTTAGATATTGTCATTGGCCATCTGCGTTTGAACTTGTCTGAACTAGCTGCCAAGAGGCATTCCTGCCCTAAATACACCCTCAGTACAGCTTTGGGAGGCTTAACTTTTACTGAGCAAACTTTATTACACTGTGTCTGCATCACTGAGGGTTTTGTTTAATTCTGGGATCATTTTGAGGCCATTTTTCTGTGTCTGTGTGAACATCGTGCAATTTGCGACCGTTCTTTGTCGTTGCAGTTCGACTGTGTTTTGCTTATGTTGTCAACAATTTGAAGCTGCAGGAATTTTTGCTGTTTATGCAGTTTTTTGATGCTTCTTTGAAAACTCAAACACAAAAGTGTGATATTGTGGCAGCCCTTAAAGCTGACACATACTTGTAATTGTCATTCAACGTTGCCAGTGGACCCGTCTTTGTAATTGAAATATTGTTACTTCGCTGCTGCTGCAGTTGTTGTGCACATGATGTTTCACTTAACCTTATAATGTGTGTGTGAGTGTGTGTGTGTGTGTAAACTGTTTAAGGTTTTGAAAGGGCTCTTAGTTGAATGTGGACAGTATGGTGACTGCACTTATTCCTTAATTAAAGGTTTTAAAACCAACCATGCTAATTTCTGTCCTGAATAAGCTCAGACAGGGATTTTATTGCACCATTTCAATTTTAATGGAAATATTTAAGGCTATGAATTGAAAAGGGCATGATACATTTGCACAGTGAAACAGCTCAGAGGGGGGGCGGGGGAAGGTAGTAAATTGGAAAGAAAAGTAAAATCATCAAATCGAGTAGTGGGCACTTAAATGCAAATGGGAGTTACCGGTGAAATTAACAGGGCCCCCTGGGCAAATGTCTAATCAGTGGCCTCCCTATTTAGTCCTGTGAGAAAAGGCAGGTTGACATAATAAAACGTAGCTTTGGCTGGCAACTCCCGGAAGTTTCATTGGGGTTTTTAATTTGACAAATGTGCCCGTAGACTTCACTGGCAAGGTGAAATAAGAAGGAGGATGCTGTTTGAGAGTGCGCAAGCTTGAAACCACACACAAACATAGACACACATTTGCTGTGTGGGCAATAGCTGCTTCAAAACCACCTGCAGTTCCATATTTACCACAGCCTGGGCAAACAGCAGTAAGCGAGGCACCTGCTGTTAGCCAGTACATGATGCTGTCTGTATTTTACAGGGATATTGTGTGATCATGTTTCATGAGATAAAACAGCGTACTTCCACAGAACATTGTGTTTTGATAGAGTTGTTGAAAGGAAAAAATGTGTAATTGAAGTTAGAACAGATCCAAGGATTTTAAAGGGTATATTGTGTTTTTTTTTTTTTTATCCACATGTATTTTAGTTTTTTCTGAAATTATTGTTTGTGATATGTCAAATATATGTAAAATAGCATATATTTGATAAAAGTGGGAGTGCAGTTGTACACAAACGGGTGCTTTACACATTAATAAACACTAGTCTAATCAGAATAACATACACATATATGTGTGTGTGTATATATACATATATATGTGTGTGTATATTATATATGTATACATGTATATATTATATGTGTATGCGTATATGTATATATGTGTATGTATGTTGTTGTTTCATACTAAATATGACTGTTAAACTCAAAGCTGTTAACTTTGTATGTATAATGTGTTTGTTAATTTACTTGGTGTACTCTATAGAGGATAAAGTTACTTATAGTTAATGTGCATTTAAGAGCATTAGTGTTGTGAATTATTAATGTAATACCACTCCCTTTCTGTTCTCTCCAGAAATGGCCAGCTGGGTTTCCCTTCTCCTCTTCTTCTTCTGCCAGACGGTCTCACGAGCCCAGGACAGCAGCAGCATCATCCACATCCAGGAGTTCACCTCAAAGACTCTAATAAACAATGTGGTCCAGGACCCTCAAACAGGTCGCATCTACCTGGGAGCAGTCAACACCATTTATCAGCTCGGACCTTCACTCAATCTGGAGGCTCGAGCTGAGACGGGTCCAAAAGAAGATGCTCAGAGCTGCACACCCCCTGCTTCAGCCTGCCAAGACACAAAGCTTATGCCCAACCTCAACAAGCTTTTGCTGGTCCATCCGTCCAACGGATCACTCATAGTGTGCGGCAGCCGCTACAGAGGCATCTGCTCCCTCCTAAACCTGACCAATGTGGAGCAGCAGCTGTATTACAGTGACACTAAAGGAGAAAGAACTTATGTGGCTAGTGTAGAGGAGAGTGTAAATGTGGTGGGTGTCATGTCCACCTATTCGAAAGATGGACACACCTTCAATGTGTTTGTTGTTGGAAAGGGCTATGGAACCCTGGACAGTGCAAAACTCATCAGTACACGCATCCTTCAGGACTTCCGCGAATGGGTTGTGTTCGAGAGCATCATCGAGGCGTCCACGGTACAAACCACACCCTTTGTCCCCAAGTACCTGCACGATTTTCGCTACGCTTTCAAAGAGGACAGTTTTATTTATTTCCTTTTTTCACGGACTCTTGATGGTACGGATAACAAAAACCTGACATTTATATCTCGCCTGTGTGAAGATGATCACCATTACTATTCCCACACTGAGCTCCAGTTAACATGTGGTACAGATAATCAGTATAACAAAGTTCAGGCTGCGTACGTGGCTTCCCCTGGAAAAGAGCTGGCGCGGTATATGACTGAATCGGGGTCGTATGGGAAGGTTGACCCCTGGAGTAAAGTTCTGTTCATGGTAGCCAGCCCAGACGATGATGTCAGCGATGCTGCTCTCTGCATGTACCCACTCAACTCCATCAATGAGCACCTGGTGAATATTATCAGCGCCTGCTATATCGACTTGGGGAAAATTAATGGAATTCCTGCTGTGGATATTCCCTACTTGTCTAAAAAAGAGGAATTCTGCACATCAAAAGCTGCTGTGAGTGTCTCTTACATGTCAAGTGATTAAAATCATTTTGGAACTGAAGGAGAAGGAGAGAAAGATGTTAAGATAATTCTCTTTAGAGTGATAAATAATGCAAACATGTGTCAGTGTTATCTTTAATGTCACAGTTTACTTTGTTCTGAAGTTCCTTTAGTATTTTGTCTAAAGCTTCCCTTCTGTCTCGCAGTTTCCCTCCTGTCATAGTTGTTTTCCTGTTCGCTTAACTCATCTAAAATAATTTTATATATCTTATTTCTTAAATACCTACAGCACTGCCAGAGGCTTTGAGTTGAAAATGTTCCTGTTTATGGCTCCTTATAGACCTATTTCCTGTGCTTTTGTCTTACAGAAGGATACTTTGGAGCTGTTTAAATGCGGGGCAGATTTTTTGCCTTCGCCTCTGGCTAGTAAGCCCAAATATGCCTTGAAGGCAGAAGCTGTGGTCTCCAAATTGGGCCTCCTGACCGCTGTGGCTGTTGCAGTGGAGAATGATCACACAATCGCTTTCCTCGGGAACAGCGAGGGAGAGGTTTTCAAGGTGAAACTGTCTTCTGTACACACTCTGAACTATGTCTTCTGTTCGCTCTAAATGTTTCTTCTCCTTTGAACTTTTACTTGTACCCAAGGGAAAGAGGAGGGAGGAATTAAAGACCTCATGTCTGACAGGGCAGCCTTTGTTTTCTGTCCAGGTACACCTGACCACAGAACCATATATGTACAGCAAGACTCCTGGCGACACCATGGGAGAAAGAGTCAATAAGAACCTTTTCTTTGACTTGAGCCAGAGTGACCTCTACATTACCACAGAGAAAAAGGTGTGTATGTCAGGACCTTTATGTAACATATCTCATGCATGCTGCTTTTCCTGAATAAAAACAAGCTATTAGAAGTTATTCTTTAGAGTTATTGATTCTTGGTAGCAGCAGTATTCCTGCAGACATAGACACATACTGTACACATTGCCGTAGCTGAGGTACACAGTCTTCCACTGATCTGTGGTGGGAGGTGATAACAAAAGGAAGCAGAGCAATGTACTTGCACAGCTGATAATGAACACATCAGCCTCAACAATGCATGATTTTGATAACCAGTTTTATTTGTCAAGCCAGAGATATTTCTAATGTGTTTTAGTGAGAATGTAAAAAAAAAAAAAAACACATTTTGTTCATTTACTACAAAATTGCACAGTTTATTTTTAACAGATTCCTCATTAGCACAACATTATTATTGCATATTTTATCTCTATCACTTTGGGACGGTATTAATCCCACACACCAATTTAATGATATTTGTAAAAAGCAAAAATGACAGTGGTCAAGATTTAGATTGTTGCACTATTCAATTCAGTTTTAATTACACAGCCTAATGTCACGAATCGTGGATTCACTTCAGCAGGCTTTACAATATATAATATACAATCTTTTACAGTCTGCACAATATACAGCACCCTCTGTCTTTCTACCCGTGGTGTGCAAGTGTTGTGTATGTGTATAGCAGCGTATACAATATATACAGAAAATGTACGGATATATTGTCTGCAGAAAGTATTGACAATTATAGGTAGAGCGATGAAGATCTGAGCTCCATCATCTGTAGTACATCATCTTGTGTTACTTTATTGTGTATATAATTACCTCCGCCAATGAGGTTATGTTTTCGGCGGCGTTTGTTTGTTTGTCTGTCTGTCTGTTTGTGTGCAACATAATTCAAAAAGTTACTGGTGGATTTTGATGAAAATTTCAGGAAATGTTGGGAATGTCAAAAGGAACAAATGATTAGATTTTGGCGATGATCCAGAACAAATCCTGGATTCTGGATCACTTTGAAATTTCCGTTAACATTGTGGTAAATGGGGCTTAAAAATCTCAACCTCAATAACTCTGCTGTTTTTCAGCCGAACTTCATGAAATTTGATTCAGATATGTATGTTACAAGTACCTATCAGTCACCAGAATTTCATCTGGATCTGCATCTTGATCTGGTGGATGAAAAATTTTTAATATAAGGGTCATCTTTGAAAAGGATTCACTGATTTGATGCTACTACATGCATGTTGTTTGAGTATTTTTTTTCTTGTAACATCTACATCTTGCACTATAATTCCATATATAAGCTCTGCAGATAGATCCAGAAGAGAACCGCCATTACGGAAATGGCGATTTTGGCGAATAACTATTCAACAAATAACAATATCAGTGTAATTCTAATCGCAAAGGGTATGTTTCCATGGTCAAAGATTCCACTAAAATAGATAAATTAGTATTATGTCGGCATGTTCTTCATTTATCACCATTGACAAGGAGGTTATGTTTTGCCATGATTTGTTAATTTCTTTGTTAGCAGATGTAATTCCAATTTCTTTGGGTTTGTTTCCAGTGTCAAGAATCTAATAAAATAGATAAAAAACAAATGTGGGAGTAATATTGCGGGGTGTCAGTCACAATATGTGGGGGAACTGTGCTGCTTTGTGGAGGTTTACGCTCTCTGAGTGCTTTTATAGTTGTAGATATGTAAAGTCAAAAATTAAGTTTAACAGAATATTTTGCTTGTTTACTTTGTCACATCTGAACATCTGGCCAATTGCTCCATACACAAGTAAGAAGTACGTGCGTACATATTAAGTAGATATAGTCTCTGTCACTGGGTACTATAAACTTTTAGCACTTGGATTGAGGGGATTGATTAAATAATTTAGCACAGAAAGAGACATGAGCAGACCTTGTGTTTGGGTAGACATGAGCACAACAACTGAGCTTTCTTATTCCCTTTGTACACCTGCAGCATTCCAAGGAGAATCTGTAGTCGTTCTTTAAATACCTTACATTTTGTTCAATGTCTCCCCAAGTTACTATATTTGGTTGTATATCATGTTGTAATGCCTCAGATCACCAAGGTGCCAGTGCAGACGTGCCTCGAAAAGACAGACTGCCAATCATGCGTGGAACTGAGGGACCCTTACTGCGGCTGGTGTGTCCTGGAGGGCAGGTGAGGATCACGCACACAAGCATGCATACACTTACAACATGCATGCACACAACCACGGACTATCACCATCACCCACACGTGCATTCCATTTGTGAAACACAGCGGGGTATTTGCTCAGTGTTTTATTGCAGACACTTTTAGCACTCCTCTGTGTTTATATTCCATCTCTTGTTGTCCGTGCAGCCGTAAGGAATTAAAGCTGTTTGTCAGCCTCATGCAGGGAAGGCAGTCTGTGCAATTTACTCTCATCAGCCTATATTTATCAGGGTCTGGAGGGCAGAGATGGTTGCATGTATCAGGTATTGTAAATCCCTGTGCATCCATGTACAAGTGAAAACAACTCATTCATTCGTATTGTGTTCTCTTACTAGTGTATACTTTGGTTTGATTTGGCTGTTGCAGCTGATTTATGTTGAGTCTGAATCATGTGCTGATTCTACCTGAGGTATATATGTCATAGTTATTATTATAAGTGCGATATTTACATCCAAGCAGGATTTATTGCTTTCCACTTTTATTTAGACTTTACTTTAAAACATGTTCTTTAGCACTAACAAACCTACGTGTCTCTTGGGCTTATGTTGTTTTTCACAGAAGCGCATTGATAGTCTGTTAGGGTACATAGTCTTTGTTTTTGAGGCCTTGTGGAAGTGTTTAGGGGATGTGAAACTGAGGCTGATGGGAGCTGTTCATCCTTCGTCTGAAGGTGTACCAGGAGGTCTGAGTGCCGTCGGGCAGAGGAGAAGAATGGCTGGCTGTGGAGCCCCAGGCAGCAGTGTGTCAAGATTGTCTCCTTCTATCCCCCAAACCTTTCCTGTAAAAAGACTCAGAAGGTACAGCCATGTTTCGCTCTTCACTCATTCTCGTTCACTTTCTCCTTTTGTTCGGCGCAAGTCTTATTTTTCCCTCTCTATCATTCTGCGGTGCATAACCCCACTTGAATCTCCGTCACACAAACACATACCCTGAGTAATAAACTGTTTCCATTGTGAATCAGAGACCCTGGGCTCACAGTCTTCTGCTGTGTATTGATCCATCCAGAAAACTCCAAACTTGCTTATTATAACCAAACCGGCTGATCGTGTTCACAGCCTTAAGATGGAGAGACTGTCTTCAACTCTTTTTTTTTTTCTCCTCATGTTTTTTTTTCTTTCCTCTGCTTTCCGACTACTTTTGTCCCTCTTGCTCTTGCACTGACTCATTCTTACTTTTATATAAAGTGCACCACTTTTCTTCATTTTCTTGATACTTGTGTAACAAATAATTTTTAGAGTTTTGACTATACTGACAAATACAGTTGTGTATATCTATAATATTCAGGCAAACATGGAACATGGTGAAGAGAAAATTGATAATATTTTCTGTTATATCTTATAAATGTGCTCCACTCTTTTTTTTCTTTGTTTTTTTTGTTAGGTAAAAATCAACATCCCCACCCTTCCTGTCATCGGTCATTCCGACCGTCTGCACTGCACCATCGACTCTTTCAGGAGTGAAGGTTCGATGTCTGACTCTGGCCAGGTCTCCTGCAATCTGCCTCCCCCTTCCCTTATACCACATACACCAGAGGACCAAGGTACAGCTTTGTGCAGATAACCTGCTCTTTAATGCAAACACAAGTTACTTTCCATTAATACACAGACAGTGACAGAAGTCAGTTATGAATTCCTTCAAGGCCATCATTTATTAATTTTTCTTTTTCATTTAAATTCACTCGAATGCTTTAAATTAATTGAAAAGATTGCACTTTGAGAAACGACATCTCATTTTCACTCAAATGTAAAAACACATGCAGACAAAACATTATTACATAACATTCACTGTAGCGACACAAATAGTGAGGAGGAGTGGGTGAATGAACAAAACAAGGAAAACAAATAAATAAAAGATATAAATCTGCCTTAATAATTTAGAATGCCAACATAAATCCCTATAAAACTGCCCTTCAGTCCTCACCTAATGCGGCTCATTCAAACCCTTCACTTCTTTTGTTTTCAGACTTTGTGGCTGTGGCCATCAAGATTTTTGTCAATGACACTGTGGCGCTCGCCATGCGGGATTTCAAGTTCTACAACTGTGCTGCCACTGTGAAGAAAGCTGAAAACACACCGTGAGTCAGACTCTTAATCTATCAGTTCTGCTCTGTCACTCTCAGAAAATACACAGTGACACTGAACACAGCATCAACTGACAACCTTGATGTAAATGTATCACCGTGCATGAACAGATGAGAGATCAAGGCTCTGTTTGTAAATTGTGATGCATGGTAGTTTTGAACGCACCTCTTGCATTTTCTCTCTTCCTTTTATTACCAAAGCAAGGAAATTGCCTCAGTTTCCTTTTCATTAATCAAAAAATGAAAGTCGATCTCACCATTTTTTTCCCCCCTCACTTTTTTTTTTTTTTTTCATTTCTTTTACGCCGAGGAATGTGTGATGAACGAGCTTTGCTTATGTGAAGTTGCACAGATCCATTTCATTGTCAGCAGCATGGATTTTTTTTTTTTTTTGCCAGACGATCTTTGATGAGTTTGCATGTTTAAGGTTTTGTTTGTGTATGCTTTTACGCATGTGCACATGCCTAATTATCTGCATGAAAGCATTTTCCTCCCAGCTGTGTTAATGTATCTTTGTCATTTTGTGTCTTCAGGTGCATGGCATGTGTGGCCAGTCCGTGGAGTTGCCAGTGGAACACAATTGACCACACCTGCAGTGACATGGATGACAATATGGAGGGTCAAACGATCATCAAACACCGTCAGGTTTGGGAATACGTGCATTAAAAAAACAGCGGGAATGATGTAAAATGTTAATGTCAGTGAGAAGTCAAGCGGTTGAAAAGTATGTAATGATAAATACAAAACTTTTAAGAGACACGTCCTATCACAACCTGTGATGCAGTGCCTGACTGATCCAAATACCTCCATAAAATTAATAAAAAATAAACACAAATCCTGGTATCAGCTGCCACCATCTTGCGTGACAAATGTTGTCGGGTGGAGGATATCAATTTACAAGTCGGCAGATGTTACAGCGATACACTTATCTGTCGCACCAGATGAGGGTGTCCGTTAAGTGGCTAGGGTATTTAAAATGTAAATGATTAATAGGGAGTATCTGTTTTTGGGATTTCTCAGGGGCTAAAGTGTCCTCAGTTTGAGAATCCAGATCCCGTGCTCATCCCTGTGGGCTACAAGACACGCATTAGCTTTGAGGGCATCAATTTGGATCGGCACCGGGTAAGTAAAAAAAAAAAACAATATATATTATCCAAAC
This sequence comes from Maxillicosta whitleyi, assembly GCA_029822895.1. NCBI lineage: Eukaryota > Metazoa > Chordata > Actinopteri > Perciformes > Neosebastidae > Maxillicosta > Maxillicosta whitleyi. Next base: position 1,603,821 of record JAPSES010000249.1, read on the forward strand.
AACTGACCTCAACTTAAGGAGCTAGACTGAATACAGCGTCCATGTTGATGTTTGTCCTTGTCCCCAGAGTTCCGGTTTCACCATCGGCACCGAGTTAATGAAAAATGTGGAGGAGGAAGTCGCTTTTGAGGATGGGCCCTTCTACACCTTCAGTGGCTTTAATGTGAGTAGGGCTGTTTGATATTTGCTTGACATTTACCTTGACTTGACCCTTGAGCGTGTCTGTTCACACTGATTTGCCAATTTTCTCCTTTATCAAACTTGCCTGTATCGCCCCGTCTAATTTGCCTCCCACTCAAAAGAGGTCCCAGAACTACCAGTGATTTGTGATCTGATATATCAAAGAGAAATTTAGATTAGTTTCTGCAGAGTGACACATCCTTTAGAGAACGTTTTTGGAAGTAAAAAAAAAAAAAAAAAAGACCACCTGTCTGTGCACTGAAGACTTTGTTCCAGGTTTAAAAGTCAAATCACCTTTTAGCTGCTTACTCAGTTGCTTTGATATTCTCTAGCTCCCTCTAATGGACAGACTCCCCTCTGTAAAGTTATTTTAGCTCTATATCCACATTGTGAATTCTGTGATTGGGAAGCTCAAACGGTACCTAGCCCCCAGCTATGTTCTTTTTCTAACATTGATTTCTTCAGCTGAAAATCTGCCAGACTGGGTATAATTTTTTTCTTCCTTTTTTTTCCCTTGGCATGAGGGAGCGGCAGCCCACACTATTTGCCGAGAAGAGCTTAAGTGCCATTAATCACTGGATTCTGTATTAATAATTCATTTTCTTCCAATTTCTTAGTTTTCCTACGATAAGTCACCAGAGACCAATGTTCTTTTCTACGTGAAGGACAAGGAGTCAGGCAAGAAGATGGACAGCACGCTGAACGGTATGCTCTCACATTTTAATGTGGAGATCTTATTTAGAATGCCCTGAGAGTAGTCTGCTAGTCCCAGTATGCTACCTCCGTCAGATTTAAGGAAGCTACCCTTAATCTTTCACCGAAAATTAATCAGAAAATTAATTGGTAATGACTGTGGCATTAAGCCTGTTTGACAGAAAAAGAGGATTCAGACGCATCCATAACTAATGATTCTGAGTCATGTTTTACATTTTCCTTTCATGTAAATTAAAAAAAGATACTGTGAGATATAAACCCTAGTGTCTTGCCTTTCAAGTATGTACATATAGATATCTGTGCACCATTTCATACATATATATATATATATATGTATAACACACACACACACACTGTTTTAACTGTAAAACACTTCAATAATGTAATTATATTCCCTTTCCTCACCACCTCTTTTACAGTCACCCTGTATAACTGTTCTGTGGGACGTCAGGACTGTAGCCTTTGTAAGAACGCAGACCCCAAGTACAGGTGTGTGTGGTGTGCTAAGCAGAGGGCGTGTGTGTACGAGAAGCTGTGCGTTCCTGACCAACAAAGCTCCGCAGATCCCCACAACACAGAGTGCCCTGACCCTGAAATCACAGATGTGAGTCACAATGTCGACATCACTTCATACTGACCTTTGAACTAGAAACAGTATGTACTTAAGAGAACCGTGATTAGTAGTGAGACAGCATTGACATTGATGATTGGATTATTGATTGCAGCAGTGTAGCGGTTGGATTTTTTTTTTCTTTTTCTTTTTTTTTTTTCCTTTTTCCTCCCTCGCTCTCTTCTGCCAGGAGAGAAGTTGAAAGTCTGAATCTCCTTGAAGGCGTGTTCTCTGATCTGAACCACATCTAGATTAGATCAATACTTTCTTTGCGCACTAATTATTGGAGCCTCATTGTCATTGACAAAGTCCCTTAGTCTTTGCTGGGATGTCAACGTGACAAAGGTTATGCCAACACTCATGAGAACCTGATTGAAAAACAACTGCTGATGTGTCTGTATAAACAAATTAGTATCACCTTCTAAATGACCAGATTTATCAAATCATCAGCGACAAAAGGTGCTTGTATTGTTTTGTACGTCTTTTAATAGGCACATCCTGCATTTTTGTACATTTGTTAGCTTTGACTTCAGGTTCATTATTATATTTATTTTGCTTTGGCAATTTTGTTGCACATTACAAGAAATACTCTATTTAAAATAACGTAATATTCACTTTTGTTTCATGTTATATTTGTTTTAAAAATCCTTTTAAACACACATCTTTATGCAACCATTTTAATGTATCTTTATTTACCACTATATTTTAATCGCTTATTATTGTTATTTGAGAATTTATTATTCTTTAATAACCATTATAATGCCATAAATAGTCCAACATGTGCCATGCTTCAGTACATGCACACACATTGTCCGTGCAGACATGATGACTCCTATAGTTTGTAATCCGCTACTGTGGCCTTGAATATTAAACACTTCAGCTACAACTATTCAGCAGACTTAAACAGATTGTATAAATCTCTTGTATGTTCTTATTGCACAACTAATCTGTTTAAATCCATTTCAAATCCCCTCTTTCACCACACACCCTCCCCACCCCCACACTGTATCTCCCCATCCAGATCATCCCTCTTTTTGGCCCACTGCAAGGAGGCATCTCCATCACCATCCGTGGTTCTAACCTAGGAATCCATAAAGAAGACATTGTAAGCATCACTGTGGTTGGAGAGCCCTGCATTCATCAGAAGGAGAAATATTCTGTCTCCACAAGGTAATGGCGCCGCGTCATGTATTATTGCAGATGCATGTGCAGGAACACGCACATCATCCATCTGTTGTATGTTTTCAGTCAAAATGAATACTGTCAGGCTTTCTCCCAAAGTCTGTTTTCAAAATTAGTGTATTAAATGAGTGTTTTGCCTTTCATTGAAGTAACCAGGGTGCACATTTTAATTTACTAATTATGTCAATCTGTTGATTAGGTGCTCTCCAAACAAAATTTGCATCATCGTTTGCAAGAAGCCAGTGAAAGTCAGCCTCAGTAATGCCTTTGTCCATTCAATCACATATTTACTGTACAGTGTACAGTATGATGGATGGCACAATCTGTTTGGCTTTCAGAGCAGCTCCGATTCTTCACGATATGTATTCACTACAGTGTTGTAAACGTAAAGCGGTGATTTGATAGCATCACACATTTGATACAGCTTTTTCTGGTGGTCTTTTCATGCTGAAGACGTTCTATTTCGCCTCATCCAAAAGGTGCACTAAAGGGCTTACAAATACACTTCAGTTACAGCAGTGTGTAAAACACGTTTGGTTCATAGAAACAGCCTATGAAGAGGAAAACATCCGCTTTATTGTCCTATAGCCACTAGCCAAAGCCATTGACACCTGGCAGGATGGATACATGTTTGTGACAAATCCTTGCCCCACCATCTGCATGATGAGACATTAACCAGGATTTATGAGGCAGGATGGCGTGTTTTTCACTCCTAAATCATCCACTTTTGCTGCTTAGTATTGTATACCTCTGATAATTTTTGCTACCCTGCATTGTCTTCTATATGTTCCAGCTCACATGATCAAGTTTTTTTTTTAAATTTCTCCTCATCACAGTTTCTGCTGTTATTTGTGCTCTCGTGACTTACCTATTAATCTGAATAAAGCCTGGCGTGTTCTGCTGACCCCTTTCATCTGCAAGACATTTTCCTTTGGGACCCCAGCAGACTTGAATGTGTTTATTTATCACACAATTCTCCATCAACTCTAGACATCGCAGTCTGCACAAATTCCCTATGGCTCCATTTTCTGAGACATTAGAACTTGCCAATCTGGCATCAGAATTCATTCTATGTTTGAAGCTGCTTACTCACCAGCATACGTCAAACAGGCATGGATCAGTTAAGCACGTCTGCCTAATTAAAAAAAGTAATCATTTTCTAATTTTATCACTTTGTAAAGTTAGTTAAAAGGAAACATCCTTCTCTCAGTATCTGTAATGTGCAAATCTAGCCCATTTGGATATATATATATTTACTATTTTTGTTAGTTCTGTAGCTTAGATGTCAGGCTGGGAGTCCTGTCCAAAAGTGATCCTTATCTCTTTTTGGGCATGTTTTGACAGACTGGGTGAAATTGGGAGTATGTGTCCAACTTACATGTTTTCATGTTCTTTTATTTTTGTTTTCCTGTCCAGTGTTGTCTGCGTGATTGGCCCTTATGACCCACAAAGAACACATTGGGGTGCAGTGGAAGTGGAGGTGAAAGGAGGAAAGAGAGGAACATCCTCCTTGCATTTCACCTACAGGGTAATGTTCTTTACTGCCACCGCATGTTCTTCAGCTGCACATGTCCTTTTGAGATGAAAATGAACACATGTAAAAACTTTCAGCAGGTTTTGTTGTTTTATTGTCTTTTATGGATTGCATTTTCTAACAGTAGAAAGCCCCTTAGTAAAGCATACCAAGGGCATGCCATTTAAGGCGAATGTGCAAATACACCATCCTAATATATTGGCAAATTAAGCCCCTAGATGCTGTCATATTACAATGGTAATGCACTGTATGATAAGCTACAATATGTGCATGTTCCTCTTTAACCAGATGCTGTGCAGTAGGACCCCTTTGTCTCTAATACTTTAACAGGCTACAGCCTAGATATTTAACTGCCTTTTCCCATCTCTGGCTCCGCTAAAGCTTCCCACAGGGGAGTGCTCTGCCTAACTGTTTGCTCAGCAAATTAAGGCAGATGTGGTGCTTGTATGTGTGCGTGAATGTGTCTTTGTGTGTGTGAATGATTCCAATAGAGAGAGGAAGATCAAGGAGGGTGAGAAAAACTGTGTGTGTATGACATGGCACTGTATCTGCCTGTGTTACTCTTTTGAGTGAGTGTGAGGTTGCCTGCAGGCAAACTCTGACAACTCTGTATTCTCTGCATTCACTCTGTATATCTTGTAACCTCTTCTCCCCTCCAGGACCCAATTCTTGAAGCAGTGAAGCCTGCTAGGGGTCCTAAAGCTGGGGGCACCCTCATTACTATTTTGGGGAAATTTCTGGACACTGGCAGTAAGGATGATGTCCAGGTTGCCGTCGGAGGGGTGGACTGCTTTGTGTAAGAAATTCTCATATTAATAATTGTCATTCACGCCAAAGACCAATTCTGCTTCATCTCAGTGTCTTCAGTTGATAAGTGCTACTTGTTATTCATACATTGTATTCTATGCAAATTCTACAGTATGCAGACTTTGAAGGCTGCAAAGTGATTTTTTTCTCCCCCCCCCCATATTCCTGAAGCAAAAATGGAGTTGACCTTAACTTTGGTGTCATAATCAGTATTTTTTTCCAACTATTTGCCTTCACCACGAATGTTGTGTTGCAACCAGTCCGCAGTGACATTTTATGCAGAGGTTACAACAAAATAACGAGCTAGAGAAGCAGCAAAGCCAGGATTTAACAATCTGTCAGGCTGCTGCCATGTTGACTTCCACTGCACTGTGACCTTGTGTGACCCCACTTCCCTTCCTCCAGCCAACCAAGGCTGAATTATGTCCTTGTCTTGGCAGGGAGCAGTTCGGAGAAGAGATCACCTGCAGAACTGGTGAATACCGAGTGGATAAGGTCCCCTCTGACCCTCTTACCATCACAATGAAGTATGGAAAGAGTTCCACAAAAAGCATCCCAAGTGCCTTCCAGTTTTTGGAAAACCCCACTGTGCTCGATCATAACCCCAAAGGAAGCTTCGCCTGGTCAGTTCCACCTTTCTTCTATTCCAACTCTCATTCAAGTGTTTGTCTATTTTTTTTTTTCTACTGAACACATGCAGATTAATATGCAAAAAACTATATTGTGATTATTTTGATAGTTACTACTGTGTGGGTCAAAATGTTAATAGGAATGTCCATTTTTTTATTTTCATTGTCACTTAAAAATACAAGATTGCTGCGGTCTGTTCCAGAGAGGCACGCTCCCCTTTGTCTAGAGAATATGATTTGTGGGTCAGGGCATCTCTGTAGCACCACAATGCTTAATCTTTAATGAATAATGTTATGACAAGAGGTGCCTTGCTTTTTAAATGGGGAAGAAAATGCGGAAAAATCCACAGTTCTCAGTGGTTCTGTAGGTCCTTCCCCTGGAAAACAATACTTACTTGTAAAAACAGTTAGAAGTTTATTTCTTGCATTTTTATTCCACCTTATCTCTTGGGTTATAAAGTGTTCATCTCGATTATTGAGACTGAAAAATAATACATCAATAAAAGTCCGTGTGGATCAGAACAGGAATTGATAATTAGAAGAATGGCAATTTGATACGTGGGACATATGTAATCAAGCAATTATGTTGCTATTTTTATTGTACCTGAAAACTCATTGTTAGCACAGTGGAAATGATAGTGCTGTATTACAAGCTGTGCTGATAATCCAACATTTTTTCTAGTCTTACTCGTGTAATGATAATATTTGAGTTTGACTCATCACCTGCAGCGTTTTTCTTGATTTTCACTTAGCGAGTTTGCTTCAGGAGATAAATGTTTCAGATGGTTAAATTTCATGTGTTTGAAAACAGTAAAAAAAAAAAACCCTCACTCTTCCTGAAATAATTGCTCTTTGTCGTGCTGAAGAATGTGCTTCCCAAATCTATAAAGGGCAGGTGGCCAAAATGCCGTCATACCAACAGTTTTAATGGACAAAGAGCAAGAAAACTGTGTTACTAATACCTCACTTTCCCTTTAAACATGTTATACATTATTGATTTTTTTAGAGTAGAGAATTAAAACATTAATTAAGAAAATATGTGTTTAGTCGACATACTGTAACAAGGTCAAACCGAGCGGTGAGCAAGCTTCTAACTGTCGGAAACCTTGGAACAGGCCACTAATGCCAGGAACCCTTATCTTTTTAAAAAATGTGTTTGTCCTCGAAGGTTTAGTAAAAATGTGTGCGCAGAATATTTTCACCGCTGCTTTCTGGCTAAAGGGGATACAAATGCTAGTCTTTGATGTTGTAACAAACTGCTTGATGATTGCTGAAAATGGATGCATTAGAGGGTTACTTTGCTTTTCAGTGCAGTTGAAGGCAGTACGCTAGGAGAGTTTAGACAAACACACTGGAACAACAGACGAGCAGACACTGTAGGCTGCTCAAAGGATAAACTAATTTGTTTTCATCTCCAGTGAGAACTACCCCAGGTGCAATTTAAGAACCATATCTGGCCTCTGCTAATACTCCCCAAGACCTCATGCAGTTGTGTTAGTTACGGAAACATTAGCTTTTACCATATGTGCTTTATCGGGTTTTTTCGATGTGTTTTTTTTATTTTATTTTATTTTTTTTATTTTAGTGGAGGGAGAAACATTGTGGTAACTGGCTCTGGCTTTGACCTGATCCAGACTGCACTCATCAAGGTACAGGGAGACAACTCATTAGCTATAGAGGTAAGTTTCCTCCACTTTACTCCCACTTCTCCTCTTTTTATCGTCCATGCCATCATCGCACCATTTTCTCAATAATCTCTAACAGTCTGTCTGACAATCTCCCTTGCAGTGATTATTTTTTTGTACTTTTGACTGCTTTCTACATGTCTTCCTCGCAGAGACTTTCTTCGTTTCCATCTGTTACTCTCCTCACAGCAGCAGTGCTATCCATCGATCTTTTCTACATCTCATGAGCCCACGACTAGAGTGGTGATTCATTCAAACTCTGTGAAGCATTTCCACTGTTTGAGCATGCACACGCATATCTCCACTCTTCCTTGTTTCCTCTGATCAGTCAGATCCCATAAGCCAGTATTACTTCCTCTCACTTTTTTAAAGTATAAACCTGTAGAACCGCAGATAGCAGCACCACTGTTTTCACCCTTAGCAAAATATAACTACGTTTCTGTTCCAGCTCAATCAAATCAAATGGGCTCTGCCAGAGAACTTGAAGGAATAGCGCACAGCTTGCCGGTGCTTACCCCCCAGTGTACTGGTCGGTGTTAAGCAGTGGCAATTTTGTTCATTTCATTTTAAGGGCTAAATTTAATACCAGCATTAAGGTTGCAGAAGATTATGCCACTATGTCGCTCTTCACCACTTCACTTCCAGCCAAGTCCCTGGTCCCCACTACCGAGGGACAGGGGAGATTTGTATGGACTTCTGGCTGCCACAAACTAGCAACAGATGTAGAATGTTATCTCAAAGACCTTGGCTGGTCAACGTCATAAGCTTTTCTTGGTTTAAGTCTAGCCACTGAACTAGACCCAAATATTTGTAGTCATTATGGCTGCTAGCCTGCTGTGAAAACATGCTGATTATATTGCAGGTCAATTAGTGGCACAAAGCAGTGATGTATTTTTGCTTTGAGGGCCCTCCAGCATCAATTTGTGATTTTCTTGTGTACATTAGCTGTTAAAATTTAGTCGTTTAAAATAAAGTTGGAACTGAAATACCTTCTGTCATTAAACTTTAATGCATGGATATATGTTTAATAATAGTGTTGGAGGTCAACTGATAGTGGATTTTTAAAACCCAATATAATAACTGTTGTTTAAAGCGGGGAAAAGTCAACCCATTCATTGCCAAATATGATCCCTGTCCCTGCCAACACACTATTGGAACTTAAAGGAGGAAAATGCCATATATATGCAACTCTATCTTCTTTGTTCCTGTCAAAAAAATATACATAAAATCACGTAGCTTGATGCTGTTATGGTTAAGTGAAGCCACTTTTCCAAGCTTTTGTGTCAAGTTTCTAATAGAATGTCATTGGTAATGGGTAATTATAGTTGTCAGTCATGTATTTAACCCTTCTACCAGTCTGACAATGACTGATTGGCTAAAATCTAGGTGTCACCAGGTGGATTTTCTAAAGCCTGAAAACACCAGTATGGAGTTAATGTAGAACTCTCTTGTCCTCTTAGACTGATGTAATAATAAGTTAATAAATAATGCTAAAAGTTGTTGTGGAATTTTTGAGTGATACTAAAATGCTATCAAGTACTGCAGTTTAAAAAAGCTTTATTTGTGTGTATTATTTACATATGACTTTCACTGTTAATGTAAAAATCTAAATAATGCATTTTTGCTATGTTATTTAAAGTGTTTTCTGTTGTTTCTTTCATTCTTTACTTTTTTGGGCGGTGATTTAAAAAAAAAAAAATTTCCCCCTCAGGATCAATAAAATGCATCCATATCTGTATATATACCACAATACTTGAGCATGAATTATGAATGAATATCAATCTAACTGTATAATATAGGTGGGAATGAAATACTGTTCTGACTTTTTGATGTAGATCATCTGTAAAGTTTACTAGTCTATTATTGACCATCAGTCACCACTGCTGCCAACCTCTGCCCACACAGAGTTTGTGAAATAGCCAATCGGTGCTTCCATCTCAAGTTCATGTTCATATTTTTGCAGCCTTTGAATGGAAGTACACTTTTGAAAGTGCATTTTGAAAGATATCACCTCATTCCAACCCAGCTTAAAAAAAAAAAAACACTTCTCAGTGCCACTGGTGCCTCTTTTCTCTGCCTTTTGAAAACACCGTGTAAGAATCCACGTATACAGAAAAATGTCAGCGTTGTATTGAAACCATCAGAAAGTGACAGAATATTGCCATCGGTCCAGTTAATCAAAAACAAATAAGCCAAGCCAGAGGAGAAATGACTTAATGTGATGACTTTTGATTTATCAGAGGTGGCGATTCTGGGATGGCGGAGTGGGATTTTAATAGACCAACTGAAAAGACCTGCATATTTTACCTTTTTAACAGTACCAAACCAGGCTTTCTCTCACCAAACCCAAAACTCTTCCCTCACACATCAAAAACATTGAATCAATGCCTCTCTTAAAAGCCCTCAATGCCACAGTTTTGCTTTTTGTCAACATCGAACATTATTATATTCTTCTCCATGTTTTGTCTGAATGGTTTTTTTGTCCCTTTTATTTGCTTTTACGTGTTATGAATGAAACCTTGTAATCTTGTTTATTTCTATTTTTCTCTGTTTAATATGATCAGCATGCCCACAAGAAGAATGACTCCATCATCCAGTTCTGGTCTCCACCGGTGAACCATTCCCAGAACCAGCACCTGAGAACATTCATCCACTTGGACAACTGGTGGAAGGAACTGAAGCCTTTCGACTACCACCCCGACCCCACTTTTAACGACCTGCCCAAGAACTTCATCACCGAGGCGAGCATCATCATCGTCACTGTGAGTACAGACCACTCGGGCTCAGTGATTTTCCTGAAAAGTTAGTCTCTTTGTGCAAAGGAATTGAGAGGAATTGTCTTATTTTCTGTCTTGGAGGGAAATTGCTGATTTGCAGTAGGGTTGCATATTTAGTCTTTAGCTGTCTAAATTATTGTTGGGTCCATTAAAAACAAAAGTTATGCAAGTGACGGCACATTTAATACTTAAGCTTAGTTGTGGAAGTTAATTAAACAATATATACATTAGTGCTGAGGAAAAGCATACAATTATTAATATAAACAGATAAAAAAAATGAAGTCTTTGTATGAGTATCTGTTCTTCTAAATAATAAAACAATAACATTTACAGAAAAGTGCACTTAACTGCTGGTATTAAATGGATGTATCATATATGTATGTAGAAAAAAAATAGTAGAATGTTACAGTCAAATGTAGGAAATCCCATTAAAAAAGTAATTCAACTAATTTTATTTTGACACTGATCTTTTTTACTAATTTGTCAACTTCACTGCTCTTTGGAATTCCCTTTTGGAAATTTCTGTGAGTAAACACAGCAGTAAATTAGCCAGAAAAGGTACAGGCAAAAAAAACAAAAAAAACAACTCCTTTTCAATTACTTAGAGCCTTGCTTCAAGCTAATTTAACCTTTCTTGTATTCCAGACTGCATTAAAAATAATTGAAAGCCGGGCTCCAAGTGTATAAAAGGAAGTGCACTTTATGTCACATTGCCAGAACTGTAGGTTCGACTGGAGATGTGCCTAAAATTACTGGAGTAAAAAGTGCGAAATGATTCAAACATAGGCTTACAATGAACATAATCCTAATCTCTTTAATTGCTTTTGGCATCCACTGGTAAAACATTAACAGCATGTCCTGAAGAGCTGCTTAACACTTTATAAATTATAGAAATGAAAACACTCACAATAGTTATTTGACTACACACCTAGTGATCCATCTACATAATGTTGTTTTCTTTTCTTTTTTTTCTTTTTTTAATGCATAATTTCAATCATGACAATTTAATCAACACAGCAAATGTTTTCCTGCAGGGTCGAGGTTTTTCCAAGGCAATGACAGCGAAAGAGGCTCAGGCGTTTGTAGGCGATGTTCCATGTTTGGTCAACACGCTTCAAGATGACAAGCTGTTCCTGGACCCACCTTCCACCCCACCACGGGCCCGTTCTAGGCGGCACCGCCGAGACACCAGACCAGAGCTGCTGGACTTATTGGTCAGATCAAATAACCGAACCAAGACACATACGGCACAAAAACACAGATTTGCCAATGGCAGCATGCATCCCAAGTTATTCTTAAATTACATTTAATTACAGTTCAGCCACAATTGTGATAAATGCTGCAACCTCGCTCCTCTGTAAATCCTCTAAGTGAGCTATTTCATTATAGTGACTGAGCTGCATGAAGAAGTGACACCACTAGGCCCAGTATATTTATGCATTTGTTCAGTTAATGTGGCTTCCAAACTTTCAGGTAGTCCAGGTACTTTAAAAATACTGAAAGGTCTTGCAGCTGCTTAACAGAACTGTGGGCAATTATGTAGATTCTCCACTGTTACTGTTTCCTCTCCCACACTGTTGAACTTATACCACTGACACATACCTGCATAATTTTCAAGGTAAAATGTTGAGAGCTTGTGCAGATAATAAGATTCTCTCTGTTTATCCACAGATCAAGTTTGGAAACGGGGAGTGGGTGGTCGGCTCGGTGCAGTACGAGAAGAAGAATGATTTGTCTCTGTACATCATCATCCCTGCTGTCATTGTGCCAATGCTGCTCATCATTGCCATCTCCGTCTACTGCTACAGGTAAACCGTTAAGTTGAGATATTTTTAGTTCATTTAAATTTTCTTTTATTAAAGTGAATCAAGTATCAAGAAAAACTTGCAACAAATCTGCACTTATTGAAGTTACTCACCCCAGACAGATTGACAGTCAATTAAATTACGTATAAACAAGTATAATTTGGTGCATTTGCCGCATTTTACCTTCCCCAAAATGTAACTCCCCCCCCAAAAAAACCCATTGTATTATATGTTATTAAACAGAAAACCTCAAGCCTTAACTTCCAAGGTGCAGTAGTTCATAGTGAGTACTTGACCTGTCTGTGTCACTGTAATTGAGGCACTGGTTACTTAAGATTTCCCTGACTCTATCGGGAGATGTCTTTCTTTTTTTAGCCTGCACATTGTTCATTCTCTCTTAAACCTTAAGTTTTAGCTGAGTAAACTTTTAAATTTTCTAGATCTTTATTAAAGTAGCTGTATAATTACTGTGTAGGTGTAGCTCCACAATAGACGAATCAGAGCGTCTAGGTCTAGACGCTTAAAGGACAACCTATGGGTGAACCAATATTTCATTACATGATGTTTCAAAAAAAGTCTCATTGGTTTTAGTATTTTGCAGGAGGGCTGATTTAATGGTCAATGGTCTCTCAAGGCTTGTATAATCTATCCAGTGATTAAAGTTAGAGGAATTAAATGGACAAGCTTTGTTGTTGTAAGGCAGTTTTGTGTGTCAAATATAACGATAAAGGGAAATGAGTTTGTTTATGACACCAATTTTATTCAAGCTCATTTGCAAGGATAGGAATTAAAAGTATGATGAAAATAGAGAGTAATTGCATCATCTCACACTAGAGAACATAGATACGCATACACACACATATATATCAATCATAAAACTTATTCTCTTTGTGTGGCATCTGTTAAGGAGGAAAAGTCAACAGGCAGAGAGGGAGTATGAAAAGGTGAAGCACCAGCTGGAGAATCTGGAGGAGAGTGTTCGAGATCGCTGCAAAAAGGAATTTACAGGTACTAAATGTGTGGCTGTGAAAAGGCAAGGCAATATTGTTAATGATCCTCAAAGGATCCATGTTTCTGAGATGCTGTAAAGTAATGAAGTGCTTCATAGCCCTGATTACATTTCTTTGATGTATTGTACTGCAGTGAATTAAATAAATTCTCCCTTTTAACATCATGTTATCATCATTATGGGGAGCAGTTTTGCAGGAACAGTAATAGAAAACAATCTTTCACAGCTGAAACGATTTTTCCAGTTTTGCCTTTCGTGACATAATGATTGAGACAGATGAGTCACTCATAAGTGACAAAAACTGCTTATTAAAAAGGAATGAGGTGCTATTTTCCTGTTTCCAACTCTCAGACTTGATGATTGAGATGGAGGACCACACCAACGACCTCAGCGAGGGGCGAATTCCCTTCCTGGACTACAAGAACTACACAGATCGCGTCTTCTTCCTGCCCTCTAAGGACGGTGCCAATGATGTGATGATCACAGGAAAGCTGGACATCCCAGAGGCTCGGCGGGCCACGGTGACCCAGGCGCTCAACCAGTTCTCCAACCTCCTGAACTCCAAGACTTTCCTCATTAATGTAATTACTCTGCGTGTGGAAGTGAATAATTTAATAGACAGCTGTGTTTGTGTAGTGATAATGGGATGCATGCAAACTGTCCAAGTTAGGATGGAAGGGGAAATGTGGGGGGGGGGACTGTTGGTCAGCCACCTAAAGAGAGTCGAAATCCCTCCTATCCCAGTTGTTTCCCATGGGACCTTGTTTTTTTTGGGGGGGAAACACTCAATCTAGAGCAACTCTTTATTTTTAATTCCTATTTTTACTCCTTTACAACCCTGCAGGTTCTTAAAAAGTCTTAAAAATATTGAATTTAGGTCTTATGTTATGTTACTATAAACTTATTCACTGTGTTATGTTTAAATGTGTCTGAATAAACGTCCAAGCAGCAAAGAAACTAATGCTGGTTGACTCAGTGCCACCTGTTCCAACCCGACAATTTATACTGAATTTAGAAACCAATTATCAGCCCCCGGTGAGGAATGACTTGGAACGGTGGTAATCTAGGAGTCACAAATTTTTCCCAGTATGGCTGTGAAATGGGCATTAAATTCAGTTCGAAGTAGTCTTAAAAAGTCTTAAATTGAACAGACACCTGCAGGAACTCTGATTTACACATTTTGCCCATTTTTAAATATGATTTTACAAGTTAGGAATGTCACAGTTTGTTGTGAAAAGTATCAAACTGTGGAAATTTACAATTATGAAGACGCAAAATCGAATGTTACAGGTGATAGTCTCTGTAAACCTATCCATCCACAATCTGTTAAGAGTCTGAAGATGTTTCTGCTCCTTCAACTTAACCAAACTGTTGTGATTTTTTACATCTTTTAGTACTTTTCACCTTGTTCTTGGGGATGAAGGTAAAATTTGGCAAAACAGTTTTGATTTTAGTGTTGGTAACATTTATCACATGACAAAGTACTACTTTACTATCTTTTCTACAAACTGTGACTTTCTTGGCTTGTAAAATTCTGTTTGAAATTGACAATATGTGTAAAAAAAATCAGGCGGGATCAAAAAATGTATTTGTCTCTTACTACTGTTGTTCATATTTTCTCCAAAGTTAGGTCCCACTGGGCACAGCGGAAAGAGCCGGGACTTTGGCTCTCTATTGGAGTGGAATGAAATATCTCAGTGTCTTCTAAAAGAATTACATAAAGTTCAGTTTATTATCCCCAAAGGATGAATCCTACCCATTTCTGCAATCTCTTGACTTTTCATTTTCTGTCAAACAGCAGGTCAAATCAAAATTAATACATGAAAAGTGCCAAAAAGACGCCTAACTAAGCTGCAGGCATGACTATAAACCCTCAGTCTCGCCTTCATATATCAAGTAGTGTAAATTTAATTACAAAATAAATAAATGGATAACAGGACTGACACAATTTTATTTTCCAAAAGCCAGACACACTGGAGTGAGATGTGAAGATTCTTAATGATTGAATATTGCTGGCATAGGAACAGACTCTGAGGTGTTAACTGCATATGTGTGGGTGATTACTCTCCCACTAATTGGTATGTTTTCTAAGCCAGAATATTTTACACCACTGAACTAAATTTACCTTGATAATTATTGTTTTTTACCAGCATTAGTCTTTTGATTATTTAAAAGAACATTATACTGGATTTGGTTATGTGTGAAGCTGAATATGGTTCATCAAGGAGCTTAATTTAGTTTCGCTTTTGTTGTTTTTTTTCATGTACGTATGATGATGTTTTTGTAGTTTATCCGTACCTTGGAGCGCAGTCATGATTTCAACGCCAGGGCGAAGGTGTACTTTGCTTCCCTGCTGACGGTGGCTCTACACGGAAAACTGGAATACTACACGGACATCATGAGGACACTGCTGCTGGAACTGATGGAGGAATACGTCAATAGCAAGAATCCCAAACTAATGTTACGCAGGTGAGTGCTTAGAATAAAATGGATTGGATAATTTTTTTTATTTTTTTTTTTAAATGGGACTTTCTAGATTTAATGGCACATATTTAACTTCAATCCTTTTAACACCTTTTGCACTGAAATTGTAAAATGTCCTTTATTTTAGCCCTCTGGTTATTATCACTCCATAATTAATTCCTGGCACCAGTTTTATTACCCAGTTTAGGAGGACTGGGAATCATTTCAAGATGTTGTGGACTGTTTCATTCTGTTGCCATGTTTTCTGTTGAATTTTTGCACTGAGTACTGTAGTCCATTATCAAAATCCAGGCTGCTGCTCAGTCTACCCCAGTCATCCGTCTGTTTGTCCTTCTGTTTTCTTTTTTTCCCTCCCTGGAACACAAATTGCTGAAAGATTCTTCATTTCCTGTTCCTTTTCATAATCAGTTTTTCATTTTCTGTATGTCGGGTGTTGTAAATACAAATATTATTACATTTCTGCAAGTTTTTTCACACATATACTATGATTTTTTGCAGCAGCAGCAGCAGCTTGAACAAGATATTCATCTTTGTATTTTTCTAAAATCAAAACACTCTCCTTGCTCTCAATCCTGATCTAAATATCACACTACAGACGCTAATAATCATATAACCTTGAGTACTTGAGATAAAAATTTAACAACGGTCACAAATCCTATTTTTATACCTGTTACTTTTTGCACAGAGGAGAGGAGGACTTTTTTTTTTTTTTTTTACAAAAATTAGCAACATGGCACCTATTTAATAAATTTTTGTCAGCGCTGCGAAAATAACCCACACTGTTTATTGCTGAATTAATTTTTAATTTTAGAAACTTGCCAAATGCTGAGAATGTCTCTCAGATAGTACTTACCTCCCTTGATATTATTTCATATTAGTGTCTAAGCAGCTAATTGAGTAATTTTAGTGACAGCAATAGCCTTTATGAAAAATCTCAGGCTCTAGTGTTCTTAACCAGATCTCTCCATTGAAATGATAGTGTCAAGGTCAGAAAACCTCCTCCCACGCCCACCTCCCTCCCTCAGCAGGATCCTCTTGTCTGACAGTACAGTCGCTCATCGCTGCTGGGAGGGGTTTATGTGATCTGATCTATCTGCTGGGTGTAGGCAAGCTGTGACTGGCTGTTATGCGAGTACACATCTTAATTATCCCCCAATGGAGAGCCTCATTATACTGATTAGGCCATTGTGCCACCAGAAACCTCCTTATATACAAGACATCTAATTAGGCATAATAACAGCTAACAACGGTGCCACCAGTGAATATCTGACATTACGAAGACCCAAATGGTCAAATGACCAGTGTCATCAGTTTTGAGCTAAAATATCCTGAAAGTGACAAGCTGTGCAAAAAAGTATTTATTTAGTTTTTTGTCATTTTAAACTGATTTTACATGGCTGCTTAGTTGTACACCCTTTTGACTGGTCCGTTTTTATTTCTGGGTTATTTTTGTGGACAAAGGCAGGAAGCAAAGGGTGCTGAACTTTATTTATATAACACATCTGATTCTCAGTGGAAGCACCATGTGAGGTAAAAAGGGTATGGATTGCGGCTAAGAATGGTGTGAAAAAACAAACCAGTCTATTGTGCCTACGTTTACCTATCAAATGTCTTTAACAGTAGCTCCATTTCTCAACATATGTGTATCTTCTGTAGAGTTTTATTCTAACAGCTGCGTCGGAATCTCTTTTTAATGTGTTTTCCAGGTCAGAGACGGTTGTGGAGAGGATGTTGTGTAACTGGATGTCTATCTGCCTTTATCAGTTTTTGAAGGTGATTGAGTTTCATATGCTTCGAATTGATTTCAACAAATTATTGTCAATATTTTTGTCATTTTAATGTATTGTCCGTGAAGAAGTAATTGGTTCATAATTCTTAGTGAGTTTGATCCAGAGACTGCATAATGGATGGTTTGCTGAAGAATTAAACTAAATCCTCAGCTCATGGATTTCTTAACTTCTTTCATTAGTTGTTTGTACTGGAAATAGCGTTTTATGTCTTTAAAACTGCTAATCACAGCAATTAGCTTCTTGACAACATCTGAGACAATGTCTAAATGGCTCGTGTATGTGTACCAGGACTCTGCAGGCGAGCCCTTGTACAAACTGTTCCGAGCCATCAAGCACCAGATCGAGAAGGGCCCTGTGGACGCGAGAGTGAAGAAAGCCAAGTACACCCTCAACGACACAGGCCTGTTGGGCGACGACGTGGAGTACTCTGTCTTGGTGAGATTGACTGACGTGTAGGCACATGCACATACACAAGCCGACCACACATATTCACAAATACATGCCCGCTGTCAAAAAAAAAAAAAAACTGCACACATTGCTTTGAAATTGCATGGTGTTCGGTGCCTACTGAGCAATACAAATACACACATACTGTGCAGTTGCCATGGTAACCACCAAAACCCCCAGGCGACTGCCCGCTTTTGTGTGACATCCATTTTCAGTGTCAATGTTCCCGGCTCCAAAACGACACAGGCAACACATTCCGATATATAGCGGTGAAATGTGCGGCTTAGGTGAAAGTACTACAAGTCGGTACAACTATAGAGTACGAGCCACATCCACAACCCCTCCTTGCCCTTTCAACCTACACCTGCTCTCTACCCATTCGGGCAGCACACACTCGGAAAAGCCTTTTGCTCAGGATCATGTTTCAGTAATGGAAGCTAATGTGAACACAGCTGTTTTCTGTTAAAGTCAGCACAAATAAAAAGACCCATGGGTAATGCCGTTGTCAAGGACAATTATCAAATTAGCCCAAATTACACGTCTCCCACTGTGATGGATCGCCTTCTGTGATTGAATTGCAGAGGGAGAAAAACGCGATGGGCTAGATTTCACAGACAGGCACAGTGTTTGCTGTTCACTTTAAATCTCAGTGTGGTCTTTCCTTTTCACTTCAAACATGGACGGGCTTATGAGGTTGTTATTGCGATTGGATTGCGTGCCCCGTGTTTCAGTCTGTTGAGTGGCCAGTTAGTTATTTTTGACAGAGTGAGTGAGAGTGGGAGGTGAGGTGGGTCACAGTTTGCTCCTGCTGAGCCTTGGTCATTAGCTGACCAAGGTGACAGGAGGCCTGTCAGGTGTCACCACACAGTGTGTGCGTGCATGTGTACATGCATACAGAGGCTTGTTGCCATGACGACAACATCCCTACAGAGGGACGTGGACAGTGGGTGTGCATTTGTGGGTGGATGGCTGGGTGGTATGGCCATGTTTGAATATCTGCATATTTGTAGCTTGGGTGTGTAGGTGTTGCATTTACTTTTATCCCGTGTTTGTGTGTGTTTTATTTATTTTTTCCAGACATTGCAAGTGCTGGTGCATGGCGAGGGTCCAGATGTGACGCCTGTCAAGGTGCTGAACTGTGACACAATTTCGCAGGTGAAGGAGAAGATCATAGAGCAGGTGTATAGAAACCTGCCGTACTCCCTGAGGCCCAAGGTCGACAGTGTCACGCTGGGTGAGTAAATGAGGGCCACCTGAGTGGAGGGGAAATTGAAGCAGAAGCTATCCAATAATGATGAATAATGTGATGGTTACAAGGAGTTGCGGGGGTGTCAAAAATTTTGTTCTTTCTTTTCCTGATTGAAATACATTTTTAATTTAATCAACATGCATTTCTCTGAATAAATACATTGATTATTAATTTCAGTGTTTCTTAATAAATTATTCTGAATCCACTATGTTTGTTGCTTTCTTCCTTTGTCTGTAGAATGCAAAAAAGCTTTCCTGGGGTTGAAAGTAATTCATAGTCAGCAACATGAACAAAGCCTTCCAAACAAAGTTTAGCTCATGACTGTAGTCAGAAACCTTGGGGACTGACTTAAAAGACTAAAACTCTATAGACATTTTTCTAACATCAAAGACTTTTTTATTCCCACGCATGCTGTAGATCTCACTCCTTAATACATTTTTGAGATCTGTCTCGTTTCATGGTGAATCACAGATAACCCCCTTACATTGTCAGTGCTTCTCAATGAGTTACATGTCACAGACGGTGCTTAACTTGTGTCAGTTTTGGGGTAATGGGGTGCAAGTCACCACTTCATATCTGATTTACAAAATCCTGACATGTTCCATCTTCACCACTGTACTGCAACGTGCCACTAAATCCCACAAGTGTGATTTGAGCAGACAGTAGGAAGTAACCCAGGATAGGATGTATTTCATACTGCACATAGTTAGAGAATAACCCCAGGGTAATTTGACCATTGATCACAAAAAAATCATCAGTGTTAAGAAAAGAAATGACATGGCATGATAATCAACTGTGAAACCCTGCAGAATACCCCCTCCTACTTCCATGATACATAATAAGTATTATCTGAGCTTTGATCATTCTCTTACCAACTTCTCCACAGAGTGGCGCCCAGGCTCTACGGGGCAGATTTTGTCCGATCTGGACTTGACGTCCCAGAAAGAGGGCAGATGGAAACGCATCAACACTCTGGCACATTACAATGTGAGTTCAGACACAATGTCATATTTAATGCAAGAATGTATAGTTTTAAAATTCACAAACAACAGCAGCAGACAGTGAGGCAGTGGGGAATTCAACAGATGTTTGTGGGCGTGTGGAAGTGATTGGGGTTACCTATTTTTATGCCTTTTCTCAAAGAGGCTGAGCTCCAGATCTGTGTGTCACACTGGTTTGCATGCGAGTTCTGTTTATGCCACATTTTCAGTGTCAGATGCACAGTATACATTTTATCACTTTTATTCTTGCATATCATTATCACAGACGTGCTAAACACTAGTGGGAATACGGCGGTCTGACTCATGTAATGTCAATTGTCACATGACATTTAAACATGTCATGTTAGTCATGACTTAAAAATGATCAACCATAGGTATCAGTGACAGACAAAAACACAAACAATTAGGTGTACAAGGCTTCACCTTTGTAACCATAACTTGAAACGAACAAAACTAGAGAAATAAGTTGCAAAAGCGAACAGTCTTTAGGGCAGTCAGCAGGCTTTTATTATTCTTGTCCTTATGTAAAAGGTTTTGTGAATTGATGTACAGTATATACATATGTAGGTGTATGCCGTGCACTCTGGCAAAGTGAAGTGGTCCTTCATAGCCTTTTATAAATCATTAGGCACCTATTTATGTGCAGTACAAAGAGCTGCTTTTTAAACTAAAAATGCTTCTCTTTGAGGAATTGATTTGGTTTTAATGTTTTTTTTGTTTTTTTTTTACTTCGCTTCACTCATGTTCAAAAGGTGGCTTTGAAACTGTAAAAGTTCAGCTCACACATTACATCTTAAAGAATAAATTCAAAAGTATTTACTCTAAGTATGTATCTTCTCAAACCAATTATACAAAAAACCATTGTGTAGCAGTATACTTTATGTGCGTTTGTCTGTTAGATCACCCACACGCTCACAACTTCTTGACACAGAGCTGTTGCAGATGCCTTGTCTCTTTTTTGCTCCTGTCAGCTCTCACTGTGACTGAGCGCCACTAAATCTTCTTGGCACTCTATTGATCCCTGCAAAATAAAGGTCACTCACAAATATCCCCTACTTGTCCTGCTTTGCAGCCACTTAAATCCTCCTGGTTCTAAGGAACTCCTTCTTCTTTCAAGCTGCCTGCTGGTGTCTCACCGTTGTTCTTAGAGCACAACCTTGCCGCCATAGATTCATTGGCTGTGTCAGACTAGTGCTAATCACAGTATTTGTGGGGTCAATAATGGGTTGACGCCAAAGAAAATGGCCTGTAAATACCCCAATAAAGACTCACTGTTGCTGCCTACTCAATCATATTGATTAAGAATTAAATGTGGGTCACTGAAAGACACTGCTGACCTCAGATACAGCCCCTTCTAAATTCAAGGTGCTGGTATATACACAAAAGACTATATGTTACTGTGCGTGTTTTCTATTAAGAAAAACCTGTGTGTCTGTTCCAGGTGCGAGATAATGCCACATTAGTCTTATCCAGAGTGCTTCACACTCAGCAGAACTATGACCAGAACCAGGAAAACCACGAAGAACGTAAGTGTCTTTTCCTGCATACATCCTCTACAAGTATACAGTTGTTGAACCACAGCAAGCATAGATGGCGTTTCTCTTGAGACTATAGTACTTGTCGCTGATTCTTTTCTCCAGGGCTTTTGTCAACATCCCCACTCTCATTTCACATGCTAATATATGTTGCTTTATGTAAAGCACAGTTTGAGATTATGCCAAAGTAATATGCACTTTCATCTTCAGTCTTTTATGTGCATTTCAGAATAGTTAACTTTTTTTCTCTTTGAATATTCTTTCTGCAGTGGCTGTGAAATGACAAGCTTTTTTATCATTTGAGTGTGTTCTCTCTGAGTTTGCGTGAATAAATAAGGAAAATAGAAATATTAAAAGAAAGCTCAAAGTGTTTTGTTTTTTTCCCCTGGACTAGGAAATGCACTGTTGGAAGATGACAAAGTGTTTCACTTGGTGAGGCCGGCAGAAGAACTGGATGAGATCAAGTCCAAACGCGGCAGCATAAAGGACAAGTCAATGACCAAAGCCATTACAGAGATCTATCTCACACGACTGCTCTCTGTCAAGGTACAAAGAGAGAAAGTGGAACTGCAGTAACATTTTGTGTGTAGTTATGATTGCTGGAATTTTTTTTTTCCTAAAACTGAATTCAATTAAAAAAATCTGCTTTGAAACCCAACAGGTTTGGTGAAAGCAAAAACAGCACAATGTGAAAATCTTTTCCGTTTATGTTGAATATCCTCCCTTGGTGTCATGTGCAAATAGTGGTGTTCCAGGCTCTTGATGTCTTTGGCACAGCTCCTTGTCTCAGCCCTCTCTCACATTATTTGTGGCTCTTTCAGGGAACACTGCAGCAGTTTGTGGATGACTTCTTCCGCTGCGTACTGTGCTCTGGGGCAGTTGTGCCACCAGCTGTCAAATATTTCTTTGACTTCCTGGATGAACAGGCACTGAAACACAACAATGTGGATGAGGAGACCATCCATATCTGGAAGACTAATAGGTAAAAGCACAGCATGTCTGCGTTCAATGATCTTCGCACACAAAGAACTAAGACACTGACAGCTGTCGGTGTCTGACCAGTACACAAATCCAATTGCCTGAGATACAGTAAGTCTCCAAGAAATAAAACTTACTTATCCAAGAAAGAGCTGAATACAAATACACAATTTCAGCTCACTTAGTTTGCATTTGCAATCCCCCCCGTTCCCATGTGACATTTAAGTGCATAAATTAGTGTCACGTCAGCTAAGGCTCAAGCATACAAGACGATGTGGTGCATGTAGATGCCAGTGATTGACGTAAGGCTGGCAAGAGAGCACCCTCACAAGGACCAGAGATGAGCGATTTAATTACTTACTACACTCCACACCACATTCTGCATCCACCCGTTCTGTTTATCAAATCAACTGAGGGCCATGTATTAAATATGAATGTGTGTATGAGGCATAACAACAAACAAACATGGTAATTATGTCCCAAGCTAATTTAATTCTGTGATTATAGCAACATTTCTATTTTTGCACTTCTATTGTATTCTCACTGCACTTATCCCCAGAGATATTACCAAACCAGGATGAATTTTACACGGTGTGTGTGTTTCATGTCTCAGACGGCAGGGCATTCACACCGATCAGGGAGCAGAAATTCTAAAAACGACTGTATTGGGACATTCTTTAGATTTCACAGGCTGACATGATGTTGGAAAGTAATGAATGGAACTAGCTGTTCAGACAGGAAATTAGAAGGAGCATTTGAGCATTACATCGCATAGTCTGTGCTTTAGGCCGTTAGGCTGAACTAGACTTAAAAGTCAAAGTAGCTACTTAAGCTCTTCCACTCACTTTTTGTTAACTTAGACAAGCATTGCTAACTTTAGTAAAATAGATCCCTTTTGTTATTTTTCCCTTTGAAAACTTAAAAAAAAAAAATCTTTTTCATTTCAATTTCCCCGGATTTCTCTGAGAAGTCGGTTTCATTGTGAAATAGTAATATAAACTGACAGTTGAGGGTACTGTTCTCAATAAACTGACACCTACAAGAAAAGCTTTTCACCATCCTTGTTATTATCTTGTACTGCACTCAATTGCACCTTAGGCAAGAGCTCTCACACATGAAATACCTTCGCGATTCAAATGAATCCATAGATGTAACATGGCTGATGAGATTTCCTCCATTCTCAAGCAATAATAATGATAACAACCACGATGATAGATTACTTTCTTGCCCTTTATCCCATGCAGTCTGCCTCTGCGGTTCTGGGTGAACATCCTTAAGAACCCCCACTTCATCTTCGATGTCCACGTGTCTGAAGTGGTGGATGCTTCACTCTCTGTCATCGCCCAGACCTTCATGGATGCCTGCACCAAGAGTGAGCACAAACTTAGCCGGGTGAGTGGAAGATGGAAAGGAGGATGGATGAACATTTGAAGTGAGCAGAGGAAAGTGGATTGATTATATGGGACATTAATTAGAGTTGGAAACTGAGAAGTCGAAGGTCAATCAATCTGAAAATGCCATTTGTTTCACTGTGTATCCAATTCTTGTTTCTAGGACTCTCCAAGTAACAAACTACTCTATGCAAAGGAGATCTCCACATATAAGAAGATGGTGGATGAGTAAGTCCTGTCAGCACTCGACAACTTTACTTCAGTCTGTTTTCCAACAAGGTGTCTGCAAGTCTTGCATTCGAATTAACTCGCATGCAGTCGGCGAGTCAAGCCCCTCTAAATTTCTGATGTAAACCAAGTTGTCATCAAAATACACATTAACCTAATTCACTCTAATAAGCACATTTTTACACAGAACCTGCACAGAATCATGTATATCCAATGCAATGAATAAGAAATAAGATGATTTGTCTTGAAATGTGGTTAAAATTCTGCTGAAATGTTTTAAATGAGTTCTATGTATTTTTGATATTCCAAATGCTTATTAGCAAGGTGAAGTTGCGTACAACACTCAGATCTACCAAAAACCACAAAGGAATCAACACTATGTATCCACACACTGTTTCACTCACTGAATAGAGTATAAAGCTCATTGTTTACACAGATCTGTACTATGGTATCATCAAATTTGTCGTCTAAAAATTACAACTCATAATCTTGTACTGCGTCAGCTGATAGTTTACATTAGTTCTATTTTTTTAAACCAAAAACAGCCACAGTAAAATCATAAATCACTTCTGTTTTCTGCACAGTTTGTGTTGTCAATAGTTGCACTAAAGATCTGTTTGGAATCGAACACACAAGGTCAGATCTGTCGCAGTTTAGTGTGAACCATGGATCAGCAAACAGCGATAATAGCATCACGTAATAGCTTTTTACCTTCATAAGCTTCAGAATCAAGCTCACCCATATAGAAGAAACACCATTTCAGCATCAAACTCCATTCTTTCCATTTAGAGCTGTGTCCAGTGGTGAAAATAACAACATTGCTTTTAGCTTTTATCACTTTCTCTCATGTTCTGAGACTCTACGACTTGTTTCTTTGCACAGTTTTTGAGATGTGGTTAAATAAATCCCCCACGATACTGTATATTTAGTTTGTATCTCTACAATACAATCCATTAGCTTTTTTTTTTTTCTAAAAAGCCCAATTATAATTTTAGGTAAAGTTTTCATAATTTTAGGCAATTGTTTAATATTCAAAAGTAGAACTAATACATAAAACCCCTTTAAATCTGCATCATCAACTTTGAATTTAAGAGTCTGATACCTGTAGTCACCCCACTAAAAAACTGAATAAATTGTCAGTGCAAATGACTTAATATGGTAATTAATGGTTATGTGTGGGTGTCTGTGTGTTTAGTTACTACAAGGGCATTAGGCAGATGGTACCCGTCAGTGACCAGGACATGAACACTCATCTGGCAGAGGTGTCACGGGTAAGAAACACAACTGTCGTTTTCTATTCCAGTAGGTTTATTCTGCTATTAATGTCTGACATTATATAAAGGTAGCATGGTTTTTGCAGAGGTTACTTTGTTTTTCTGTCACTTGCCCCATTGCCTCTGCAAGCACAGTTTTTTTTTTTCTAAACCTGAATAAAGTATTTCATTCATTTCTCATCAGCTTTATTTTTATTTGTGTGATTCTCTTTCACCTTTGAATTATTTGTGCTCTCCAGTCTCACACAGACAAACTGAACACACAAGTGGCTCTCCATCAGCTTTACCAGTATGCCAGCAAATACTACGATGGGGTAAGAGGCCCTTCTCTTTCCTATCACACCCAAAGGAGGCTATTCCACTGAATGCACTACTGCCCACTATATTATTGCTTTTCCTTTTTTCTCTCTTCACTCTTGATATGCCAGAAGTGTGATTGTATGAAATTTTAATTGAAAGCATTTCTGTGGGATGTGAATTGGAAAATTGCTCTGGGAATTGATTTTTAAGCGTCCATTGTGCATTGCCACTTGAGGTCAAAAAAAGGGGATAAACAAAACCTAATGAACAAGTTGGATAAACAAATGGGCCTGTCAGTCTCCCTAAGTGGGACTCAAACAATAACAGCTCATATAACGTGACTGTTGATGTCAAATAACACTATCCTCCCTCTCCCCGCCCTTTTTCTTTCCTCCTTTCTTGGTGTGCATCCCCGGCTCCATGTTTCTTCCCTTTCTTACATTTCTCCTCTGGCCTGTTCTGCACTATTCTTTCTCGTCACTCATTATTTCCACCTTCTCCCTTGTTATTTCTGACCTCTTCCTCGTTCTCCTCCATTTCTGTCTTCCTCGCCTTCCATCCTCCTCTTTCAGATCATTGCATCCCTGGACGAGGATCCAGCTGCCCAGAGTAAACAGCTGACCCTGCGGCTCCAGCAGATAGCGGCCGCCCTGGAAAACAAAGTGACTGATCTCTAACCCACCGAGGGGAGGGAAGGAGGGAGGGAAGGGAATAGGAGGGGACTGCCAGTGACTTACGGGGGCTTATTTCTTCTTTTAGAGAAAAAAAAAATGTAGAGATAAGAATAGGTGAGAAGGGACTGATGTGGGCGTGTGTATCATTCAACTTGGCTCTGGGACAATTTTCTCCAGTGTGGAGTTAACGGAGGCTAATGAAATGCAGATGGAGAGTAAAAAGGAGAAGGAAATGATGGGTTACATTGTCATAGGTACGCCTTAAAGCTCACTTGCCAAACGTTAAAGGTCTGCGCGCTCACTCATGCTTCACTGAATATTGCTCCCAGAATGCATTGCGGGAGACCTCTGTGAGAATTAAGCCCCTCTGTGGAGCACTGGCACTGGAGATAATCAGATGTTCAATTTCTTTCTGTGTAGAAAAGGTTTTAAGAATTGTATTATATATTTTTTTTATCGTGCAGTCTTTATGAGGAAAGCTTTATAAGGAAAAAAAATTATCTTTTTAAATGGATCACCTTGTGGTGCGGATAGTGTTTTTATTAGCCTGTGTGTGCGCGTACATGTCTGTGTGAAATACAATATGTGAACAAGAGTGTGCGTTGCTGAAGTTGAGTGCATGTTCACTAGGTTTGTGATTTGTGTGGTTGAATATGTGGGAATGCGTGTGCACACACAGGATGCCTACTGTCAGGCGTGAAGGCGGAAGGACGCCTGCTTTCTGTCATGTTAATCCCCTGTACCCAGTGACACACTGGAGCCTGCGCTCTAACGGAGCTGTTTGACAGAGACCAAAGGGTCCTGACGAGGACACTGGTTAATCTAGCACTGGGCAGGCTCAGATGAATGACACGTCACTAGTCGTTTCAGAAACGTCTGATTTAATTCTTTTGCTTTAAACAAAGATTTTCTTCAAGCCGCGTTGCATTTGTGCTTGTGGAAGTCAATAATAGCACAGTCTGTGTCCCTTTATTGTACAGTGCCATGATACATTCCACTGCAACTAAAGCACAGATAGACATTTCAGAGGTTTTTAAGATGCTTTAGTTAGCTTTTTGCTAATATTTTTAATTGCTGTAAATTTTTTTAATTAAATATTTGTATGTCAGCAAAAGGCAACTATATTCTGTCATGGAGTCATGTCACTCATATTAGCCCTGCAATAACGTCAGAATACTATGAGCCACATTCGACAGTCACATTAGCTCATAAGTTGTATTCACATATGGTAGCGTTTCAGCAATATTTTAGATTTTCCAAATAATTGATTAATGCATTGTTAGTATTATAATTCTTTTAGTGCCACTTTTTAGTATTACCTTTGTAACGTTCCAAATAATCATCAAACATTCTGCCTCTAAAGCTATGAAATAGCCTATTGCTGATGTTAATAATCTGCCAGAGAAGCAGCTGGTACTAATGGTATATATTTGTCTTGAACACACTCACAGTGGTTTTAGCTGTTGTATAAAGTTGGAGAAGTGAGTCTCAATCATGTATGTAATTGTTACTGTAATTGGAATATTGATATGTCACTGTCAGAGCTCAGAGTTGACAGGGTAGGAATGAGGGTTTGATATTTCATGGTCCATTAAATGCCACTATGTTTCATCCCTAAATTGTAGGTTTTGCTGTTGACAGATGATTTAATTGTACTCCCTGTATCTGATCATGGGTGCGTGTGTAGTTGACAGAGCATAAAGAGCTCCAGAGACCCCAGAATGTTAACGATTCCTGCCTTGGCTAGAGAGAGGTTTGCACAGACCTCGAGCGTGCCTGCCTGCCTGCCTGCTGTCTCAGCATGGCACCCTGGCATCCCGACCAACAGCACTTGGCACTGCCCACTCAGCGCAGTGCAGAGTGGCACTCTGTATAATGGAATCAGCAGGGGAGGCTTTTGATCTTAATTGCATGCCGACTGCAGACTCCATCCTTGTCTCCGCTGTTGTTTACTGCTGACTCCTCTCACTAACAGAGTTGATGCAAGAAGCTTCTTTCAGAGCCTTTCTTTAACCAAAAATGTGCCTTATTGAATAGGATGATACATATATATTGTTTCTATATTATTCTATTGGTAACATAGGTGAATATGATGATGATAGTGCTATAGACACAGCAATGTATTTGGACTTGTGATATTATGTGTGCTGTCTAAAATGCTAGATGCCCTGCTGCCACCATTTGCGTGCCAATAGGCTGAAGACATTTCAGTATGATTTCTTTTATGGTTGCAGTTTTGATGTGTGCATTTTTATTTTTTATTTTTTTTTTTGGATGTCTGTGGTGTGTGCTTAGTAGGACTTTGGTGGCTAAGGCAAAAAGCCAAAATGAATAAATGTAAAACAGTGGCCAGTGTGATTTGGGTTTTCCATGAAAAATGTCTGACATTCCTAAATTAGTCAGAAGTCAAAAGGGTATCCTTATGTAGACTGAATATAGCGCAAATTGTTCTAATGGTGTTTATTTTTTGCCCTGTGTTTCTAAGCTATTCCACAGTGTGTGCGATAAATTACTATATATACTCGACAAATGACCTTTCTTACTGCTGTGCAGTTATTATTTTTATTTCTTGTTTCCTATACCATATAAATCTTTGTAAAACATGTTGAAATACTGTATTCTAACTGTATAATCCTATGCATTAAGTCCTGAGACAAAAAAGAAAAAAAGAAAAAAATGTGCAGTTGTCGAGACTTTTTTCAATTTTGAAACTTGTGAATGTGCTGTAATGATAAAACAAAGTGGGACACTCCATTTTCAGAACAGGACCATTGTTGGAAGCCAACGTTTCCTCCCCATCCATGGCAGCTCAGAAGAATTTGATCGTGTACCTGATCTGGTTGTACTGGATGACGTCAATTTTACAAAGGTTGTGTGTGGACGGAGCGGTTACCGACAGTTTCATCACTCACTCCTCCGTGAATAAACTCAGACACCTATTCGCCCTTCGATATCTAGTGTGTTTCTTTCACTTTTGGAATATTGATTTGCTTCAATTGAACACTCGCCAGTTATGCATAATTCATGAGCTACAATCACCTTGGGCGGTAGAGTAGCACTTGCCACAGGTGGTGAAATGAACATAGTCTGTGCTCTAAGTCTTTGGTATTTATACAGCTCATTACAGACCCTTAGGTTTGGCAAAAGGCTTACACACAGACAGGAGTAATATGAGGGTTTATGAAAATTATCTCTTATTCAAACAAAATGGATATTTTATATAAGGGAAGGCCAAGTGATTGAACAGGACATTTCTTGCCATATTCTTAGCGTGCAGTATATGTCAGATATTCCTGTATGTTTTGGCCACAAACTATTTCTGTGATACCATCAGTCATCTTCTGCAGCATATCCTGTGATGGCCAACGCTTTCTTTTCGAAATGCCACATCAGGTTCTTGTCACAAGGTTTAGAATACAAACTAGAAGCCAAGGTTTGGCTTCATGAAATGAGATAATATAAATGGTTGCACAGCATCTCTGTCACTGCAAGTAAAGGTTGAGAAATTGCTGCAAAAACATTAATTAGGTACTGACAGCTAAGAATGAAATTGGAAGAAAGAAAGATGAAAGGCAAAATTGCCTCATCTGACTGCATAACAAACTCAACACGGGTTGAAGATATCAAAGGGAAACCAGGGGCCAGAGCAGGCCATCTACCAACCAAACAGATCGTTGATGCAGCAACAGAGGGACCAACTTCAAGGGCTGCTGCCAAAGCAAAAGTGATTAGACTCGATTATCACAAGCACTGCATTTTGTCCACTGTCCTTCATTACTGGTAGAAAATCAAAGGTGATACTGTATTTATGTTTATATGTCTATTGAGACATGCAGCTTAAGCTATTATAGGTGTCATCAATTTGCACTGAATTTTCCTTGTGATAGGATTTCAAACATCAATTGCCCTTCGACATGTAAAATTCAATGATACTGTACACTGAGAATTATTATTTTAAGCCAGCCACCCTCTTCACAAAGAAGGAATTGGGTTAAAATCTGCATGTTATTGGCTTTGGCGCTCCTGCCTGGGAAGTTTCGTACACAGCAGCCAACCTCTTTTGCAGCAGGAGATTTTTGTGTTTACCAGCATGTTGTGTTTTACCTCCACATGTTTCAAACCTAATGAGATTTGGCTTTGATTTTTCTTGCCTCTGGGAAGAAGAGGAGGAGAACTTTGTGAAAATAAAACAATGATGGTGTTGTGTCATTATAGACTGTTGTACTGATGAATAATTTAAAACCCCATAACAACTGATTTCTTGGGTTCCTTGTGTCTCAGTGATAACCTGAGAGCCAAAGGAAGTATCCTGTTTGGATAATGAGGTTTACATAAATTAAAAGCAGTGTGTAAATCTTTAAAGCAGACTATCCCTACATTAGCACAAGGTTAAAGCGGCTTTTCTCACTTTAAATGTTGGTGTTTAATGAGATTGCAGGTGAGTCAAGGCCTAACGTCTCTAAAGGAAATTCTTCATGGAAATACAAAAAACGCACGCCACAACGTACACAACACACACACACACACACACACAAAACCCTGACAAATATCCATAAAATCAGTGAGTTTTGCATCATATATAGGCCTAAGAGTTTTGCATTAGTATTATTGCTTAAAATAATCTGATCAATAGTTATATGTGTAAAAGATATATATTTACACGTATAAAAACATCTGCCCAACCTGTGCGCTGCCAAGAAATTTATTCACCATAGTGACATTTTGGGGCATCTAATCATTCATTAGACAGGAAACAGCTACTTGTATAGAACATTAGTTGTGGTATCAATATAACAATGAGGCAAGGCATGTTATCTGATGTTTATAGTAACTTTTAAATATATGTGAATGATCAAATTACTTTAAATTCATACATATAAGAAAGTAAAGGGGCAATTAATAAAATAAGGTGTTTTGTGTGTGTGTTTTTCCTGTCCATCTGAGTGTGGTGACATAACTACAGCATGATACAGTGAGATATATTTACAAAATGCATATATTTAAAGCAGTGTAGAAATGCATCCAAACTGACACCAAAACTACAGTGATGGAGCAAAAGGATGTACACCACATACACTGGAGTGATCTCATCTATGAAAAGTATGTGGAAAGGTCTTGGATCAAAGTCCTGGTTAAGACCTTTAGGATTAAGTGTAAATCCAAAATGCCTCTCATTGTAGTAACAAATGGTTAATGTCTCCACATTGCCTAGGCACACTAACTTGTTCTATACCTAGATATGCTTATTGAGTTGTGATTGTGTGAAATGTATGGCCACTGGGCTTTTTGTGTCCTTATTTTGAATGTTTGATGTGTTCTGAAATCCTAGTTCTTAAGGGCCCACTGGTTTTACTGATATAAGCTAGCCCACAAAGGCATTTTAACATGTATATTATGATTGTTGTGTTGCAAGTTATTGTTTTTTTTTTTTTTGTAGGATTTGCCAGACCTGGGATGAGTAAAGAACGGTGACTGTTTTTTTGTGTGAAATTGCATTGAGTGCAATGGCCACATCTGCCATGTAGTGCAAAATTAGATCACTGTAGTTTTAGTTTCTATTTGGATGCATTTATACGCTGCTTTAAACATGTACATTTTGTAAATATATCGCACCAATGCTCACCACACTCAGATGGACAGGAAAAATACACACACAACTCTTTATTTTAATTACACTACCTTTACACTCTTGTATGTATGAATTAGCATGAATTTAAAGAAAAGTGATAATTAGATTTTCATAAATTTGTAAAAATGTAAGTAACTTGATCACTCATGTATTTCAATTTCAATTCAATTCAAATTCAATTCAAAGCCTTTATTGTCATTATATAACAGTGCATATAACAAAATTACAAATGCTCCTCCACAAGGTGCTTAGTGAAAATAAAAAGTGAAAGTGAAAATTCAATTCAATTTATTTAAAAGTTACTTTAAACATCACCTAATACGCTTTGTCTGTCATGTGATACTGCAATTAATGTTCTATATAAACAGCTGTGTCATTACCTGTCTCATATCTGATGAAGGACTAATGCCCAAAACATCATTGTGGTGAATAAATATCTTCTCACAGGTTGTGTGGATCTTACATTATTTTTTATTTACTGTCTTTTGGGATACTGCACACCTTTTAGCAATTGGATGTGTGTGTGGGGAACCTCTTTCCATATTTATATACACACGTGTGTTTCATCAATATAACAGCCATGTACAATAATCAAAATAAACTAAAAAGTTTTAACAGCATCTAAAAGGCCAAGTAAAATCTGTTGCTGTTTCTGAACTGACACTTGTCATGCAGACCTGTCCGATGCTGACTGAGGTCATAAAATACACAGACCAGTTGATGAACATAACGTGTTGATCCCATGAAAGGTAACGTAACATTTATTTATAAAGCACATTTTATTCATACAGAAAATTCACTGTGGTTCACAATTAAATGATAATATGGCTGTATTATTTATGAAAGCGTGTATGTCATTGTTAAGAAAAGTCCAACCTTTGCCTTAATGTAGACTTCGTCTGCACAAATCTTGCCAGTTGTCTGTTCTAACTAAAATACAACAATATGTAGAGTATATGAGAAGACTATACATGGTTTCTTATTTGCTATTCTCTAAAGACTTCATTGGTTCAACAGTACACATATCACAGTATTATATTCTATCAAATTTTATTCAGGTTGACAGTACACGTATTGTTATTTATCGATAGTTTATGAATAACGCCGGTTTGAACTACAGAACTGCATATTGTTTCGCTGACAACTGAACTTTAGTTATAAATCAAGACAGACTATTGGTAAACGACGTGCAGAAGAGCTGCTTTCAGTTTTACAAACACTTTTCATGTTCCGTGAACGCCGCAAACTACCGCGGCAAATAGCAATCGTACTGTACCATGATTGACAAGCAAATCCAACCAATAAACAAAGGCCCTGATTCAAGTCAGCCAATCATCAAAGGTAAACTATTCTTCTGTCCAGTCACATTCAAGAGGGCGGGCTCTGATTTTGTCGTAGTTAGCTCCCGGTAGACGATGGAAGATGAATGAAGTTATCAGCTAGCATTTAGCTACTATTTGAGCATCTCCGCTTATTTAAAGGAGGGCCAAGAAAGAAAAGAACATACTATACATGTATATTAAAGATACTCCTGGGGTTGCTTTTACAGTCCTGGTTCGCCATAATCTGCTCTAAAACTGAGCAGGAAAGCTGTTGGCACAGGCTAGCTTGCTAATAACAAACGCTAGCATGCCAGAGAATCTGTCACCTGGGTCGGATGGAGAATTGAAACAGTTATCTGATTCGCCTGAAAACACACCAGCTTATGAAGGTAAATAATATAATGAATCATTTATTCACATGGAAGACTTGGACACGACGTAGATATAGATGTTGATATGATTGCAACTATGACAGCTAAATGTGCGTAAGCTAGTTATCTTTAGCTCATTCCGCTAGTTGTATTTTCTATCTCCTCATGCAGTTGTTTAAACTCCGTCTTAGATATTTTTGAAAAGTAAAATGATTTTAACATGATTTCGATCATTCAAACTAAAGCGGTACTGCTCTACTGGTATCTGTGCACTGTGTTGGCCTATTTATGACATTACTGGAAAAACTACTGTATAGTATGATGCCTGAATGCTTTTTATTTGACTCTTTCAGGGTAACATTACAGTGACATTATGTACCCAAATAACCCAGTAAGATGTAGTTGCAACAGCAGCAGCATCACAGAGCTGTTGGGTGCCCTGTGTGACTGTAGCCTGTCAGGAGTGTCATGGAAACGCCGTGCCCTTGGAGGAGTCTCCAGAGAAGGTTTCCACAGAGCTCTCAAAAAGCGTGCCTATGGTGCACTGTTGTCAAAGATATTTCAAGATGGCACCAAAGGATCTGCCTCTACAACAAGTGCAGTTACCAATACACCACCCAGAAACAAAATCTTGATGATATGTTTTGACTTACGGGTAGCAGGATGCAGAGAGGAAGCGGAGATGTTAGAGGAGCAGCTTGAGAGACTGCCAGAGGGAGCATCCTCTGGTTTGAAAGAAGTAGATTCTGTACTTGAGCTCCTGGTGCACCTAGCTGGCTCAGCACCTCCACCCCCTACCTCCTTCAGCAGAGACTACATGAGAAGAGAGAGGCCTGTTGTGCGAAGACCTCAACCCTGGGGCTACCAGAGCGAGGAGCTGCAGAGGCTTGAGGCCCGGGCCTGGGGACTAGTGTGTGGGGAGGAATGGGGGACTTTGGAGAGCCTGTGTGGGACTCAGAGGATGATGGATGCCCCTCCTGGCTCTGGGCTGATCGCTCTTAGGACTAAATTGGAAGCAGAAGAAAGATTTGAGAGGGAGACCAGGCTGTCGCTGTTTGGAGCTCTGCAGCACACTCGCACTTCAGAGATAGACATAAGACTGGACCTGCCTCCTGTTCCCAGTAATATTGACGTAACTGGCCTGGCTATTAGGGTAAGAGACTACAGATGAGTGTGGTATTCAAATTATGGCTAGGCGATGAATAAAAACTCTTGTATATTTTGCCTGAATAGTGATATACGATGTATATTTGAATATTTTTTCTGAGGTTGGCATACAAGAAAACATTGACTTTACAATGGCAGCAAAATACATTATTTACAAAAACTCCTGCAAGTTAAAGTGTCCTAACTAGACAGTTTTAGTGCTGACAGGAAAAAGAATTACTAAGAAAACAGACTTAAATATGCTGTATAGTAATGACTCGTGATGCAATGCTCGGTAATGTTGTAATTTCACTGGTACTTGTATGAAATTAATGTGTCTGTGAGAGGAAAGCAGCAATAAGACTGTTCATGAGCAGTGAAATGCAAATGTGAGTCTCATTCTGCTGACTAAAAATTATTTTTACCTGATATTTCAATGTAGTCTGTCATCTCAAGTAGAACTGGTGTGAAAGTTGTAATACATCAGGCATAGTCAACATATTGCCAAATGCCAATTTAAATTTATACATGGTGTTCCATACAGATTGATTCTAACACACCATATTTGTGTGGGTTCTGGGCATAATGTTGACTACTATATCGGATATTGCAGGTTCCACCATGTTTAGATCAGTCTGAGGATGAGGGCTTCCAGTCTTCATCCAACCTGACCCCAGACTCTCAGTCAGAGCCCAGTCCCACTCCAGAGGTTGATTTATGGGAAGCCCTCCGGACATTCGAGCCAGGAAGACGCCGCTGCTGGGAGTCTGTTGGCGGGTAAACATATTAAACATGTAACAGATAGATCAACACAGCAATTTTTTTTTTTTTTACTGTAGATTTAATTTGCCTTTAGCTATTCAATATTTTCAATATTCAATTATAAGAAACTACTACATATTTTATTACAATAAACTATTATAGAATTAATGCCTAACTGCTGCTTAGAAGGCTTGAGTGTCTGCTAGAGACAAAAGGGCCACCAGTTCCATTTCCCAGACTGGCAGAAAGTTGTTGGCTGATGTTCTCTTGAGCAAGGCACTTAATCCCCCCTTAATCCTCCAGGCACTCTATGTGGCAAGCCTCCTGCTAGTGTCTGCAGTGTGTGTGATGTGTTCCTGCATGTTCTAGGAATGGGTTAAAAGCAGATTGCTAATTTCAGTGTGCGGCACATGTCTAATAATTAAAAAAAATATTCGCAAATACAATTAGAATGTAAGCAGGTACAAACCAGCAGGAATCTCTTAGTATTTCTCTTCTTTTCTTCTTGTAGCCCACCAGGGAAAAGAGAATCTCTGTATTTAACAGAGGGAGGCAGAGAGGCCTTCGACCAGCTCTACCGTCTGTGGGAGGGGGAGATGAGAGTGGTCAGCACCTCCACACCCTCTCCTCTTCTCCCACTGCCCCTCGACTCTCAGACACAACTTGTAACTGACCTCCTCAATGTCCTGATTGGAGTGGCATCCACTACCTTCCCTCTCAACCAAGTGTGTATAATCCTCTACATTTAACAGCCTCTAAAATGTAATGAAACCTAATTGATCTGTTGTTTTATTGGTTTGTCAGGCTGAAGTGATAAAAATGAATTAGGCATTAAAATCAGCAACTGTGATAGCATACCATTATTAAAAAATATATAGCAGTCAATGGGCAATCTGTGCATGTGTGGGATAAAAACAAACCCAGCTGTCTTATAAAAATGTATTACCTGAAAATGATTTGGAGAAAAAAAAACATAGTCAGACCTAATGTGATACATGAAATGATGGAGAAATAAATGGAAATGTTTGTGATGCCAAAATGGAAATCACAGGAGAGCACTCCTCTTGGTTTATTATTTCCCATTAAATTGACTTTTATCACTCACATCTAGGCTGGACACAGCAAATGGGAATTCTGTCTCTTTAGTGAGCCAAATTATTTGGCTCAGGCTGGCAATAACAGGCAGATCTTTTTGCTTCCAAACAAGACTAGTACTGCTTTTTTCAATTATACAGCCACATTTAACAGTGTTTTGACCTAAAATGCTATATGTGTACACGGTACTTATATTATATTCAATATAATACTGAACCTTACAAATTTCAGAGTATCATTATGTTTTCTCATTATTTTGTTTTCTTTGAAAACTTGCAGAAACATCAAGCACCATTGTATATGTGTATTGGATGTTTCATTTTTATTGATTGTTGTAATTTTGTTTTGCATTTAGTACAAACACTACACACGGTGCATCTGGTCCTTCTGCATAAATGTCATGATTGTAATGATACTGTAATGTTCTTATCAAACAGAAACACACAAGAACTGATAAATTATCAAATGCAGGAAAGCTTTCCAAACAAATCACTCTCAAAATGGAACAGGGTCTGACGTATAATAAGTAAGAAATACAGCACGCAAAACAAATCAACCTGTTTTGATAATTCCATTTTCTGAGATTGTCTTTACAGCAGGTGGGTTTTAAGAGGTAGAAAAGAGTCTAGCATAAATTAACCAAAAAAGAGACAGCAAAAAGTCTCTTAGAAGGGATAGAGTTGAAACAAATTCAAATTAAAATGTAATCTTTGAGACTGTGATTTGTTTTCGTCTTTGCTAGATTACAAAATGTTATTTTTGCCTCTGGTCTCTGAAGGATGCTGTCTAGGAAGTTTTTAAGTCTGCTTTCATAAAACATCTATGAGATAAACAAAACAACAAACAGACCTGACTGTGTAAGGCAATGTAATATAATAACACTGCTAACCATGGCTTCAGAAATCACCACGGAGGTGACTCACACTCTCAACACAAAATTCAATATTTTAAGCATCACGAAGATGTCTTTGGTGCACGGCTGTTGTATTGGATGTTATTGGATGATACAGTTATTGATCTTATTCTCTTCACGTCTGTAAATATGTAATCTCTTTTTCAGAGTGTTCAGTTTGATGTCAGACCCGGTGTGTGTGTGTCAGGAGCATCTCCAGAGAGCGTGTCTCGTCTCCTCGGGGAACTGGCCCAGTACGGCACCTACTACCTGAGGCTTAGTCGCTTTTCTCTACAGAGTGCTGACAAGAAAGGTCTAGTGTTTCAGGTAGTGTAGATCTTTATAGTCATCATTAGTCTCGTAGAACCTGCAATTGTACTTTTGCTTTAACGCTTATGTGCTACAGAGGGAAACTGTAATAGCCATCATTAGTGGTTTCATATCAGTGTAAGAACAGCAATAAAGTCTAAAAATGTTTCTCCCTAGGCTTTTACCGGTGGACTGAGGAAGTACCTGCATTATTACAGAGCTTGTGTTCTCTGTACTCCACCTACCCTCAGTCTGCTGACCATTGGTTTCCTTTTTCGCAAAGTAGGCCACCAACTCAGGTGAGGTCAAGCACATTTTTGCAGTCTTGTGTGTTGGGTTCTTATTAGGCAAAAATAAGTTTTCAAAGACATGAAAATAAAATTAAGAAATGAAAATGTAATGGAACTGTAGTTGAAAAGAAAACTTTCTGGTTGTTTGTCTACTTATTTTGTTTTTGATTTAGCTCTGGGTTGATATTATTGATTTCCTCTGTGAGATGAGTAATGTTAATGGTTCTTTCATCCAGTAGTTTATAAATCAATATCTCAAAACACTTGAAAAACAAAGGCAAAAATAGTTTGAAAACTAGTAAAATGAACCAAGTATGCAATATCGAAATACACTGTCCTGCGCTTATAAGAATAACTAAATTAAAAACCAAAGTGAAAGACAAAAAATGTAGAGGTATTGAAAATTTCAAAAGTAGAATTATTCTGCTGCTGTTAAATGTTGATTATCTCCCACGTAAGTGCAGATCTATATGTGTTTGTGTCGTTTCCGAAGCCGCGTCCGCCTTGAACTTTGTCCGAGAGATTTCTCTAAGGCTATTACTCCGATTTTCTTCAAAGTTTGCATGATTGTACTTTGGGTCCATGCAGAGGGCAGAAAGGAAGATGGTTGACCTTGACCTAATTTCAAGGTCACA
>JAPSES010000249.1:1642654-1655137 GCA_029822895.1 Maxillicosta whitleyi
ACAAACTTTTACAATGAACTATTAATACCCACGTGGGAGCTACCTGTGAGTTTGTTAACAAACACGGTCTATATTTTAAAATTGTTTTGTGAAATCTTATTGTGCATATCATGTAATTGTATCTGAAAGCTTTGATGCAAATATCAGAACAAAAAACCTCAGCTTTCCTTTAATCTAAGATACCTGTCGGAGCTCTGCTGTGTGGATGGACCTTTGGGTGCTGGCCAAGCTACCTTTCCTGTGGTGAGTGTTCTTTTATCTGCAAACGGCAATATGTCATCCATCATGGCTGTGTTTAGCCTATCAGATGGGATGTCAGCTCAGTACCATGTGGCTCTCCTCAGGGTGTTAAACTGCTGTCCTACCTGTACAATGAAGCACAAAATAACTGCAGTAACGAGAACTATCCCGTCCTGCTGTCTCTGCTGAAGAGAAGCTGTGAACCTTATACAAGGTCAGTCACTGTCCTCTTACAAATGATCTTCAAAGACAAATGAATCCAATTTAGGGAAAGATATGTCTTGTACAAGTCGCTCATTTAATCTTTTTTTCTTGAAATATGTAACTGACTCTTGAATATTCAATATGTGACTGTTTTTTATTGTGCTTTTCTTAGGTTTGTGTCTGACTGGGTGTATAGCGGTGTGTTTCGAGATGTTTATGGGGAGTTCATGATCCAGGTCAATGAGGAGTATCTCAGTTTCAGAGGTGAGGTGATGCACACATGCCGCCACATAAACACTGGTTTGAAAATG
The DNA here is from genome assembly GCA_029822895.1 of Maxillicosta whitleyi. Lineage (NCBI taxonomy): Eukaryota > Metazoa > Chordata > Actinopteri > Perciformes > Neosebastidae > Maxillicosta > Maxillicosta whitleyi. The sequence continues at coordinate 1,643,410 of JAPSES010000249.1, forward strand.
AAAAGACGGCCAGACAGATTGTCTAGCAGAAAAAAAAAAAAAAGATTTCATTACAGCCTTTATTGCCCAGTTGGATTTGTCCTTGTGTCTATAAAGGATGTCATGAAGTTATTGGATTATAATCAGTAGAAAACAGAATCAGCGACTGCAGCTGTGGGGAGCAGAGCCATCTTCTTGCAGTAAGCCACAGGGAAAAACACAAATGAGTAATGTTCCTTTTTATACTTCTCGGTTGGCACACCATTGCAATTTTCTGAGATTAACAAGTTTTACAAATATTTTTCTTGTAATTGTCCTTGACAAATCTGGACAAGATTAATTATTTTTTTTATTGCCATTAATAACTTGTCACCTAAAGGCAAGTACAAGACTAGAGTGAAAAGTGTGTGTGGTTTCATCTCTACATTGCAGGAGCTGGCAGAGTGACTTTGTGTTTCGTGTCACTCATCAATGCCATGTCCTTTTTAATACTAATAATTGTTTGTCATAGCTCAAACAATAGGCAGTACATTTTAATATCTTTTTCTGACAGAAACACATTGTAGTCTTTTGGGGGGGGGAAAAATCCAGTTTTAGGATGTTTTAGGCTCCCCTGGCACATGTACTTGCACACAGACACAGACATAGAGATTTGTATGTTTTTATTCAGTCTTCGTGACAAAGCAGTGATAAAAAAAAGTTCTATTCCTCACTGCACTAGATTGATGCGATTTGAAACATTACTGAATGATTTAATGAAACCTTATTCTGTGAACTAGCAGACAGTATAACAGTTTAATTTGACAGAACTCAATAAATACAGCTTCATGTGAGTCATTATAGCGTGTCCAAATATTGTATATCGTGCAACACCCCACTCAAGGTCAGACCATCACCTCGGCTTTGTGTGGGTAAGAGGTTCATTTGCTCATCGGCTACACCTCATCAACTCCTGCAGTGAACCTATGCACTTCTCGCTCCCGCTTTTTGGAGGACACACAAATGTCATTGTTCTCCTACAAGTTTGCCGGCCGGGGAAGCAATCAGCAGCTAAGCTTTCTTGGCAAGCCGCGGGCTTTCTGTAAAGAGCTCTGGAAGCTCAGGGCATTCATGTTCTCTTATGCTTTTTGCTTAGGATCACTGAGCTAAGCGCTAACAATTTCCAAGTGTTAATTCAAGCGACCAGAGTTTTGCCATGCCCCGTAAGTCATACTAATAAGGAAAAGTTTTAGGCATGGTGCAGGATGGAGTATTACTCCACCGCTAGTACTTCCTCTATTTGAGTGTTGTACTGTTATCGGAGGAATAATGGACCAGTAAAACTACTTTGTCTAAATTTTATGACGGCATGTAATAGACCTCTTTGCATTTCTGCAGATAAACACTTCTGGGTTCAGGGCTACACACTAATCTCAAAGGATGTGGAGGACTGCGTGCCCATCTTTCTCAGACACATTGCCAATGATGTGTATGTCTGTGGAAAAACCATCAACCTGCTCAAGATCTGCTGCCCACAGGTTTGTTTGCTAGCATGTTAAGCACATCCATATACATATGCACCAGAGTGATTTTCTTCTAGCTTATTGTTACTTGTGCATATATTGTATTCTTTATTTATACACTACCAAGACAACTTAATGATTACACAGAATAAATTAAGCATTTGAGATGTTAATCTTTGCAGTAACCCCACTACATTTGTTATGCTTTTCTTCTCTTGTTGTTGAGTCATTCAGTATTGCTTTAGAGATGCACAGATTGGCTGAATCTACATGTGCTCCTTAATTAACCACCTGCCAACTGCTTCACAACAATGGTTCTGTCCATTTGGAAATCCATACAGTTCGCAAGGAATGTGGCAGATAATCCATATTAAGACATATGGGGACATGGTCTCTTGCAAACCATTATCAGTGTGCTAACATTAGTATTGTGGTGAATTCTCTTGATACAACAGTGTTTTCAGAACATGTTTGAACTCTGCACTGCTTTCCTCTGCAGCGTCAGGGTTTTTTTTGCCATATCTTACTGTTCTTCATTTCTGAAATATTGATTGGACTGTGATTCCATTCTTTTGCAATCATTTCGAGTTAGACTGATTATTCTTTAGTTTTTTGCATTACCAGTACCAGTACATGAAGTGCTAAATATTTTCTAAGTTATTGGAATTCCTTACTTGGCATGGTGACAGTAGAATTTTCCATTCTAGACAAATAAGCTTTACTGAAGTGGTTTTGTAATCCAATTCTGTTCATTTTCTTTGTGCTGTGACTGTCCTGCTGGTTTACCACATTGCAATGTTTTTGTGACATGACCTATGTGACCTGAACCTCAGGGCCAATTCACTTAACTAATTAGCATTCTGTAACTGAATTGCTTTTTCGTAGGTTGATTTCTATCAGTATGGGCTCTGTACTGACAAACTGCGGAATGACTGTGCAGAGATTGAATGTTATTTTCTAAAAACACATGAAAGTGAAAAGATGGTGTAAATGTGCTAATTGTGCTTTTTTACACTTAGTCAATTGAGTATTCATGTGTGAAATAAAAAAAATAACAACAATAAAAAAAAAAACCCACACACCTACTTTCAGTGTTGTTTTATCTTTTGAGCCACAATGCCAGTGCCTGTGATAAGTTGTTTGGGTGCAGTTGTACAATTTGAGTGTCATTTTTAGAACATTTTTGTTGGACATTGTAAGATGCATTACCTACAACAAAAAAGTTTTTTAAAGGATTTTAGTTTGTGGCAACATGGTATACCACTAAAATTCCAGCAGGTAAGTCACTACAATTATATTGATGAAAACAAGATTTGTACTTTATGGTACTAATGTCACCTCATGTGTGTTCACAGCACTACATCTGTTGGTCAGAGTTGCCAGTGCCTCGCATAGCTGTCACCTTCTCCCTCCAGGAGGTGGAGGAAATTGAGAAGGACTGTGCAGTGTACCGCGGACGGATGGAGAGGATTGCAAAACACAGTGCCATCAGCAGGGAGGAACAAGTACAGAAACACACACACATATCGTTACATGCAATAGCATCTTACATTTCTCTGATGTATTTGTTTTCTCCTATGCTGTGGTGATATTGCTCTCCCTATTTCATGTTGGGCAAGAATATTTATCAACCCACTGTAATGTTCAAGATAAAATCATTGCGTTTCAACTGTGAGTAGACTGCTGAAATGTGTCTCCAAATGCACTTTGATGGCCATTAATATGCCTGAGGGTAACCAAAGTAAAGCCTTTGAGTGGAAAATATGGCAGTCAGCATAGTGTATTACGTTGATTATTACACTATTATGTTCTTGCTAGCTGCTACTTTAATGGATTTAAAGAATTATGGATTAAAAATCAGGGGAAATTTAGCTTTAAGGGAGACATAAAACTTGTACTTAGACCAGCCATGACATAGGTATTTTCCCTTGAGACAAAGAGGAGATAAGATTCTTTTTTCCCCTTTTTTTTTTAATGTAACATGATCGATTATTTTAAGTCTGCCCTACAAGAACTGAAAATCTTAGCAGTAAGTCGTTAAAATGATATAGCTAAGGTCTGAGACTTCCACACTGCATGAGTAAGTGTAACAGCCTGGTTTGTGTGGCCTATATTCTGTAAGCTGCTGGCTGTGCTGACTGGCAGAGGAGGGGGTGGAGAGGTGAGCTACAGGGCAGGTGGAGGGGCCTCTGTTAATGATGATTTCTTGTCTGTCCATTGTTAGGCGTTGCGAACAGAGCAGGCGCGCCAGGAGCTGATCAATCAGGTCAGAGAGTCAGCAGCCAAGACTCTGGAGAGCATCCGCGGTTAGTGTCACACCTGCACCGCAACACACTCACACTCGCGGAGAATAATTTTATGCAGTACTTGATGTACATGCACACACCCATCCCACAGAGTATAGCTTTAACAAATTGCCCAGCTCTAACTGTAAGCCACACTCGCTTCTGGAGTCTTGACTATGAAAGCTTCCTTCAGCTCCGTTCATTCCTCTCAGGAGAGATGCACAGTGGCAGCCGCAATGAGCAATGCTTTGAACAGCTTCCAGTACTACAGGCTGTGAAATCTAATCATCAGTTGCACAGTTTAGCAAACTCCTCATATCATTTATTACTTCAAAAGGTGTGTGTCAAAATTTGGGAGGGGTCGATGCTGAGGGTGGTGGGAATGTCAGGCCCGCACATTGGCAAAAGCAAATTTGTGTTCGTGTAAGGCAGATGGTGGTGTTATTTTGTGTGTGTGTGTGTGCGCACATTTTGCTAGAGACGGAGATGTTATGTGCTTTTCGATATGGCAGGGGTAAGCAGCCCACTGTTATCTCTCTTGCCTCCTGTAGGGCGCCAGGTGTCGCAACGTCTGGCTGAGGAGGCTAAGAAGAGAGAGCGTTTTGAGGAACTGAAACAACACCTGGAACAGGCGCAAGAGGTGGGGATGCATGGAGAGAGACTAAAAATATAATACAATTATATTACGTGTCAATAAGTGTTGCAGAAATATAAAATCTGGCCGATTGTATTTTTTAAAACAAAATGTCTGTAACTAATATAATATGCATGTTAACTATTAAATAGTCTCCTATTCCTGATATGATGGTATTGATTGGATGTTGAAATGCACCATCACTCACATCAGAAATTACCAGCTGATGGAATACTTTATCATACACTGCAGCCACAAGTTTTGTAGCCTATTTTTTAAAGCTGTAAATAATTGTGTGTGTGTGTTTGTGTGTGTGTGTGTGTGTGCGCACAGTGGCAAAGTGCAGCCAAGAGGAAGCAGGAGGAGGATGATTTCAGCTTTGCCAGAGAACTGAGGGACAGAGAGAAAAGACTACAAGCTCTGGAAGAGCAACTGGAGCAGAGAGCCAGGTTTAACTGCATTCACTCAGTTTACTCCACCTGTTAATGTTTTATTGATTAAATCTCCATTAAGGTTTTAATTGATTTAGAATGTAATGTATGCACAAACAGGGCAGGACGTCAGCTCCATTACTGTAAATGTTTTCAGCTGCCAGACAGTCCATACATTGGGGATAATTGTATGACGCTGGGATTAAACCCTATTAGAGTCAAGGCATAACACGACATGTTGGAGGTTGGAGTTTATCTTTGGTTAGACCTGCAGGTTTTCTTGTGACTAGATCGGTGTGGCTTTTTTACCACTGCTTCTTTGATTATCCTTTATGAAGATTCAAGACTAAATGGTTTAACTTTGGGTGGCGTATTCTCTGCTGTACAGTTAAATGTCTAATTAAAAAATTTACAGGCTTTTACATATAAATTTATTGAAGAGCCGGGGAATATGGTTAAAAAATGAAGCTTGATATTTATTTGCTTGTTTGTTCGACTGGTGAAACACATTCTCCATTAGTATCTTGCAATGCAGCAGCTTTCAGTATCAACTTTTATTATGCAAGAAGCGTATCGCAAGGAATATTCTCAATTCTGACGTTTTTCACAAGTTTCAGAAAGTAAAACCTAAATTAATTAAATTAATTTGATGTATTTCCCAGTCCTAATTGATTATATACTGTATGTACAATATAGTTAATTGTATACATAGATAAGGGACTGAGGATTAGTTAAGAAAGTCCACAGTATTGGATTTAAATATTAAGAAATGAAAAACACTTAAACACAGTTAAGCATGTGATTACAGACCAATAAACATCAGCATTAACTGGTTTATATGCACGCTAAAAGTGCCTGTAGAAGAAATAATGTTGGCACAATGATTTCTGATCAGGTTTGAATATAAATTACTCCATATGCTAATCAGTATTTTTTTTTTTTTTTTAAATAATGTCGTGAGAAATTAGACTCAGCTGTAAAAATTACATCAGCTAATTTGTCCTTATGAAGATAGGCTTCATGGTATAATATATTGCTCTTATCTAGTTTTACTGCTAATATTACAAATAATTAAAGCAGGCAACTCATGTCTTACACACTCTAAATGGAGTTAGACATGCAGACAATCCTAAAAATTAGAGGTTGTGAAGAATCCTGGCTTCACTCCATTCTTTTATTCTGGTGCATTTACTGCTGGCTGGTCTGGATAAAAACCTTTGCTGCATGATTTACTTGTCACTTGTGTTACGACACTAAAATCGTAGGAAGGAGCTGATTGCACAGTACAGCCGTCTATCAGAGGAGGCTGCTCGCAGAGAGAGACGGGCTATGTGGAGGGTTCAGCGAATGAGACTTGATGAAATTCGTGAACAGTTCTTCATGAATGACAGGCAGCAGATTCAGGTTGGTAATAAATTCCCCCACAAAAAAACCACGAGGGACAAAGAAAAAAGACTGTTTTGGTTCGTTTTAAGTAAAGATTATAAATCGGGCTCTTCTAAACAGGAAATCCTGCAGAAATATCCCATAGGCCTGAAAAGACCTCCCATGGATCTGTTGCCTTCTTTTACTTCTCAACAAACTACGCCACAGCCAATACTGGTACGTTACCACAACTTCAAACATATTTTCCCCATTGCATATTGTTATTATTCTGGGTTTTTTTTTTTTGGTTTTTTTTATTTAAAAGTGAATGCAATATGTCATGTCAAATTACAGGAATCTCCCACTCTGGAGCCATCTGAACAACAGCCAGAAAAGACTGAAGACTCTGATGTTCTATCACAAACACATGACGCATCATCGCCTGTCTACATTTCCCAGACTCCAGACCCTGCTCTTATCTCTGATTATATTGATGTCAATGATTTTCTCCCCAAACCACCAAATCCTGACAGCCAGCAGGTGGACACGGCCCTACATGAAATCGGCTCTGACTTACCTGAAGTAGTTCCTACAGTCCAGCCGGTTGATTATGACTTCAGTGCCCCCTTTAGTCCACTTGAGGGTATCACTGGACAGGCCTCAGTCCAGCCCAGGCCTCGCTGGGGATCCGCTGAGTTGAACAAAAACCACCCGTCTTTCTCACACATTCCCATAGGAGAGAACGTGTTTGACATCCATGAAAGTCTTCCCAAATCCAGTCCCTTTGGTCAAGTATCCAAATCCAACTTTCTCCCAGGCCAGTACACCTTAGAGGGAACCCAGATTACACCAAAAGCAAGTGTTTATGGGCATCCATCTCAAGCCACCGTGCAGCTAATAGATGGGAGTGTAGCAGTAACAGACACAAAGCAAGAAACTGTTTGTGCACCTGAAAAACCCATACCTATGAATGAAATGGGGGTGTTGACTGTTGAAGTTGAGGCAAATAAAGATGAAAACAAACCTGTGGACACAACCAAAGATGTTGTCGTTGGCACTGTCACTTCTACAACAACAGAAGAAGGTAACAACGCTAAGGATGAACATGAAGTAATGACGAGGTCCTCTGAATCTACTGGGATTACAAATGCGATGGACCCTGTGGACCACAGCTCAGATGTTCATCATAAAGCTGGTCCTCTCCCTTTGCTAGCTTCAGATGTCACCATCCCACAGACTTGTCCAAGTGTCCATGGACATTCCTCTGATGCTCATATTAACATCGGACGGAATGTGTCCGAGGTCGCTGCTCCTCTGCCGACCCCTAACGTGCACGGCCATGCCTCGGACTCACACATTAAGATTGGAGAGCATGTTTCAGAGGTTAATGCTCCTCGGCCTTCTACTAATGTCCATGGCCACACTTCTGATGCTCACATCAAAGTTGGTGAAAATGTGTCAGATGTTGCAGCTTCACTTCCTATAGCCAACATCCATGGTCATGCCTCAGATGCCCACATCAAAGTTGGGGAGCATGTTTCAGATGTGGATGCCCGTCTACCCTCCCCTAGCATCCATGGTCACGTGTCAGACGCCCATATTAAACTGGGAGAAAATGTGTCCAATATTGTCTCAACACTTCCTGCCGCCAGTGTTCACGGCCACTCCTCCGATGCCAATATTAAAGTGGGGGAGTTTGTATCGAACACACCTGATGTAAGGCCCCGCTGGAGTAAGCACGGGCATGCCTCAGACTGCACCCTTCAGTCAGGCTGTGTCGTATCAGGAACCGAACCTGCCTTGTTGCCTTTGCCTGGAAGCTCCTACGGTCACTCGTCAGACTCGACATTAGGTGTCGGATGTGTAGTTTCAAGAGAGGAACCCAAGCGCTCCCCTCTGTCCGGCAGTGCTCATGGCCATTCTTCAGACTCGAACTTAGGCCTCGGTTGTGTAGTGTCTAAGGCTGAACCACTGCCATCACCGCTACCAGGCAGTTCCTATGGCCACTCCTCGGATTCGACACTAGGAATAGGTTGTGTGGTGTTGGGGGAGCAGCCTCAACTCTCAGTGATACCAGGCAGTGCTTATGGCCACTCATCAGATTCTTCCTTGGGAACTGGATGTTTGGTGAAGGGCAAAGGGAGTGGATATCATCAAAAAGCAGCAGACAATGAAGATAGTGAAGGTATTAAATAGCACACACACAAAAAATACACATTTTACACAGTTAGTACATGTGCTTGAAATTCTTGAAACTGCTTGAATGTCAGTATTGTGTTTTTAAGATCTGAAAAGTGCTTGAATTTTAGTTGAAGTGTGGAAAGTTATAATTATAACTCTGTGATGAGATTAATTAATTAATTAATTTTAAATTTTAACTCTGCCAGGTTAGAATGTATGCTTAAGGTACTTGGAGGTGATTCATTTTGAAAAAATAAAACTTTTATGTCTAAAGACAAAATTACCATTACTCTGGTCGACTCCAGGTACATTTTTATCTTAATGTCTGAAGAACACCAAGTGGCTTCCATTGAATTCCTTGAATTTAAAATTTTTTGCTGTTATCACATATAATTTTAGATGTTTATAGTATAATACAATATACATCATTGTAATAAAGAGTGACTAAAATTATTATGAGTATATATATGCCTATAGATATGTATTTTACCCCAGTGATAAGGTGCTGTGCTGGAAAAATGTGAAAATGACCCAGAGAAGTGCTTGAATTTGACCTTGAAAAATGTGCATATCCCCTGATTTTAGTTCACAACTTTACCAGTTTACAGTAAGACTACCCAGTTAAAACATGTATAGATAAGGTTATAACTAAGCTGTAACCACTTTATACATCATTAGTTAAAAAAAGACTGGCCTATTTTCAAACAGTAATATTTTTACTGACTGTCTCATAAATTGGTTTGCTCTTTTGTTTTGTTTTTTTGTCATACACTTTACATTAAAGCTTAATTTCAGCCATTATGAACAACTAAAAGCCTGACATATTAATAGGATAAATGAAAAGACAAGCAATTACTTGATCTTTCCCAAACAAAACATTTAAAAAGATATGTATGAAGACCTATGATATAATGTGACATTTGTTATGAATAGAAAAGAATAGGTTTTATTGTCATTACACAAGTTTTACAACAAAATTACAGACTAACCTAATTGACAAATGAATTATAAAACATTTACGAATCCTTTAGGAGTGTCTTATTACTTAAGTTTGTAGGAAAACATCGGTAATGATCCTTCTGCGGCTTCACCTACAGAAACCTTGTTATGACTTTTACGTGCACAAACACTTATGAATCTTTTGGGAGTGTCTTGTTATTATTTAAGTTTGTATCTACCATTTTTTTTTTTTTTTAGTTAAAACTTAATCTGATATTTGCATTTAATTGGTATGTTGGTGTTTTTAGTAAAACTCAGAGGCCAAATTGGAAGCTTTTTCCTCAGACATATTGGTGTTAAGAAAAGTAACAAATTAAGATGTCACTGAAAACTGTGTTTGTGTATATTTAAGTCAGTGTTCCACATCTCTCTGCAGTTTGTAAGTCCGTGAGCCCTGGTGAGCAGCTGTTAGAGGGCATGGGGTCCTGGGCAGCCGGCTTTGGCTTGTCCCCCGGAGAAAAGTCTGAGCAGGAATACCTCTCTGCTTTGTCTGCCCAGTACCAGGTGGAACACTACGAAGACTGCTACAACATAATGGGTTAGTACAAAACACGACGGCCTAAAGATTAATGGTTCCTTTGGCAGGTAGTTTATCCAGGAAATATACAACACATTAAAATGATATCAAGTAAAATCAGTGATTCTAAAAGCACCACAAAAGATGTTCTGTAGATGAACTTGAAATGTATTGGGGTCAGAAATGTGAGTGGTTCCTCTAAATGAAATGAAACAGGTTAGATAGACCTCCATTTTGGTTTTGTATCTGTGTTGTTCATATGACTTGTGCTGAACTATTCTGCAGAAATTCTATTTCTTGAATAACAACCATTATTGTGTCCAATCACATATTTGTGAGTGGAAAAATAATGGCTGGTCCACGTCAGAACCTGGAAAGATTGGAAGTTGAGCTAGAAATGGAATTCCCTCCAATAGCTCCTGCTCTGTCTGTCATTATTTAGTAACAGTATGAGAATATTTCATCATGGATGAGTTGGTTTTGTACACAGTGTGTTTATTTCATAGTTGTTTTCTTAAAAACTTTCTCTGGAACTTCCCAAAAAAAAAAAGGAAATGCATATTGAAATATACTCAGCATTAGTCTGAAATGAGAAATGTGGTATCTTGCAGAAAAAACATGGATGTTAAGCAGAGCAAACAGAGTGTGTGTATGTATGTATGTATTAATTATTATCCTGGAAGGTGCCGTGTGTGTGTATGAGTGCGTGCGTGTGTATGTGTATGTGTGTGTGTGTGTGTGTCTGCATGGTTCTAAGAAACACATTTTTTAACTGGCCAATTTGGTACCTAGAGTTGAGGAATAGTCCTATTTCCACATTAAATGTCTTATTTTCTTTAAAGTTACATTTTTTAAAGTCAGGAGGAACTGATTTAATTCACGTTTTTAAGGAGTTGCCAGAAGGAGGGACAGGAAGTGCAACTTCCCAGGTGATAGGGAGTGAAATTCCATGCTGCATGACAGGAAATTAGCCTAAGTTTAAAAACAGGAATGACGCATTTACTAAGTTCAGCCCCTAGATATCGGCATTAATGTATTATTTGTCATTTAAATTTTAAAGAATGATTTTACAAACTATTTTTATGTCAGTACTTGATATAAAAAGGCCATTCATTTGTCCATCCAAGATTTTTGTCCGAACGATTTCTCAGACTATTTATGCGATTCTTTTCAAACTTGACACATTTTCTTTACCACATGGAGAGTGTAGTGCAGAGTTTAACTGCTGAATTTCAATCTTTGGATTTTTTTTTTTTTGTTGTAAATTTGAACCATTCGTCCAACTGATTTTTTTTTTTTTTTTTTTTTTAAGACTTCACCTGATTCAGCAGAGGGAGTGTGAGCAGATTGATTTAAGAATTATACAAAATAATGATTGTTTTGGTTTGACTGAACTATCCAAAAAGGACAGTAATTTAGTTTAATCTACTTTACAATGATCTTTAATTTAAAATCCTAAATGTATCCCTGAAGAGGCAGGACATCGATATCAGGAGGGGCAAAGTGTTGTGCAGTGGGTGTTAGTAAGCTCTGCTTCTTTTCCACTTGTTAAGACATAAAACAGCATCTCTGAAGTGAACCAGAATCTCTGTATCCAAACAATAGTCTACAATAAAGATCAAAGTTAGAAGCTGGATGGGATAGTGCCTGCTCTAGAGCTTCTGTTTTATTATTATCTTTTTTATTATCTCCCACATAAGTGCAGAACTATATGTGTTTGTGTTGTTTCCGAAGCCGCGTCCGCCTTGAACTTTGTCTGTTAGATTTCTCTAAGGCTATTACTCCGATTTTCTTCAAACTTTGCATGATTGTACTTTGGGTCCATGCAGAGGGCG
>JAPSES010000249.1:1680794-1692891 GCA_029822895.1 Maxillicosta whitleyi
TAGATAGATAGATAGATAGATAGATAGATAGATAGATAGATAGATAGATAGATAGATAGACAGACAGACAGACAGACTGGTGTCCGTCCTTTGTCCGTTCATTACCCATAAGAGGTTTATCAGTAACTGTAGCTGTTTAAAGTCTAAATACTTTCATAGTGAAATACAGTAATATCCAGTGGTATATTATGCTAATCAATCAATCAATCAATCAAATTTTATTTATATAACACTAAATCATAACAAAAGTTATCTTATGACACATATATACTGATATTTTTTTATCTGTTATGAAGGTCACATAATGATTTTTTTTTTTTTACTGATGGTAATGTTCCAGAAAGACTTTATATTTGTGATGATAAAAACATTAATTTTGGGACAATTTTGATTTACTTATTTGTGTTTACTGCAAAAAAATAAATAAAAAATTAATGTTACAATTAATGTTACTGTTACATATTATTAGCCTTATAGCATAATTTACCAAGTCATATTTTGGCCAAATTGTGATATCTGCATAAAATGAAGGAGTAGATTTAAGAGAGTAAAGCCAAAGCCAAACATATGATTATGTTATGAGGCTAACGATATGTATAAGCTGCAAGATGGCACGTTTTGTAATGAGCCTCAATCAGTGGTGTTTTTGCCCATATATATATATTTTTTCCAATTCCATAAGAGGTTTTTACATTAAAAAAAAGCCCACATTTGAATGTAAATAAAAGAATTAACTGCTTTCCCTCAGTTTAGTTTCCATAATTCCCACAATGCACTTTGGTAATATGTTCATAGTGATGTGTTTCCTGTCCTTTACTGTCAAACTGAGCAAAATAAGTGAATTTGGATTTTATTTATTCTTTATATTATAATGAAGTTGGTGTTATGGGGCCTTCTTAGTTATGTCTTTTTATTTTTCCATTTCATTAAAATTTGTGAGATTATATTTTCTTCATACCTAATACATAAAACATGAAAATACTTACAAAACACTGAATTATTTAAATGGTTGTTATTCTGTAAAAGCACCAGAATGCTTAATGCCGCTAAAGGCTGCCTTGTTAAAATGTAATTAATGTAATTCTTCAAACACAAATCCAAGGATTTTTCAGACAATCACACATACAGTCAGTTATACAACTATCTCCATAAGTATGATGAGTAATTTTATGCTAATGGAAATGATGCTTGGAGACATTAATATTTTTCATTTGAATTTTGAAATTTATTCATACATCATTTTCAGTTAGTACTGCTTTAATTTCTTGTATTTAAATAAATGACTAAACATGAACAATGACAATCATTAAGTTTTTAGAGAAAAGGGTAAGAAAAAAAACATCTTTTCTCAGAAACATTTAATAATTGTATGTGTGTTACAGGTGCATTTACTCTTACTTTGCTTTGGCATAAACATTTTTCACTTCTGTTCTGTTATTTACTCCTATAGAAATATTTTTCATTTATCCAGGTTAATACTTAATAACCCTCTTTTTCTGTAAACCATTGCTTTCAGCATAATAACAGGATTTCTCTTATATTTAAGTGCTCTAGTTGGAGTGTGTTGAAAACCACCCTTGCAGGTTTTCTTTCTGCCTCTTCTTATGTAACTGATTTGTTTTGGTTTTGAAGTTTGGCTTTTACGGTTTCCGTGAAATAAAGTACAAATAAATTACAATTTGACTGCGAGTGGTACATGTGTATGACTCATTTAAGTGGCTTGTCGTGTACATTGTGTTTAGAAAATATTCCAAATAAACTTCCTGTGATTAACCCGGGCTCATGCTGCTGTGTGTGACTCAAACTCTTACTTTTGACTAAGTATTCCAAATAGCAAATGTTCTCTGGACTCCATTTGACAAGCATTTGAAGCTGCTGGCAGTGTGTGTCATTAAACAGAATGGCATTCTGTGGAAACCTTTTCTCTGGTGCCACAGACATTTGTCAAAGACTCTGGATGTATATGAGGGAGAGACAGAGTTTGACAGCGCTGACATTTCACTAAATCACATTGCGGGCTACGCTGCAGTTCTACACCCTGAAGCCATTAAGGAAGTTTTCCCTTCTCATACATCCACTCTGCAATAAGCTGACAGCGCACACTGTCAACATGTTACCTGACCCACCTTGCCTTCATTGGCAGACTTATTGTTTACTGTGTTGATGTGTATTTTATGCGACTTTACTGAGAGAAGCAGTATTGGAAATTCTGATACTCAAAATCCTACTGTAGTTGCCACAGCTAAAAACACCAGATTGAATTCCAAAATAAACAATATAAAATGCCAGATGTGTAAAAAAAAAAAGTGGATGTATTCAAAGCAGTTTTCTAAGTGTTTCAGTCACCTCGCAACATATTGACAATGACAATGATAGAGGTTCCACATGTATAGGAAATGTGCTTAGATTTGTGCCAGGGCTATAATGAGTGTCATTAATCTTACTTCCTAATGTTGAGGTAGCCAGCCTTCTGGATAAGTGTACGATTGACAGGATCATTGTCCTTATCCGGCATGTAGACGGTGTCCTCAACCGACAGCAGCTCCCTCTGGGACACACGCATGGCCTCCGCCTCTGCATCCAGCTGGACCTGGATACTAGACGGGACATACAATTTAGGGATGGCAAAATCCTTCCAAATTTACTCCCACAAATGACTATTTGATGACTATAACTATTACTGTGTAAACACTTAAGCTCTGGCGCCTAAACATTATATTGTATCAAACGACGGAGACATTTTCTTTACTTTTGTGTCATTTTGGACACAGAGGCGAGAAAGTTGTCCATCTTCTTCGACACCAGTTCAAGTCCTTTCTTGAAGAAGCTGATCTAAGAGTTCAAAGATAACAGAGTTAATGAAAGTGAATTTCTTTTATTTCATTTTAAGTAGATGCTGTTTCTTTGTATATCTAAGAAACTTTTCAGAAAAGACATTAATTCCATGGTAATATCTTAATAAGACAGATTATAGTAAGCCTATTGTTGCAATGCATAACACACACTAACTACTTCAAAACACCTTTGTGTGCTATGAAAATGAACAGTTGTTTCAAAATGGGAGTCTCATGTCTATCTAACTCTGCCTTGCTGATGCTCGTCTGCTGGAAAGATGCATGAACCACTATCTTGTTTTTTATACAAAGATAATAAAGAATTGAATTGAACTGAAGGACCTAAACATCTGCCAGTGAAAATCATGTCAAAAGCATCTACTGATCAAAAATGTTGAACACCTTTTGAACCACTAATAACATCAATACGTTAAAATAATTCAGGTGAAATGTAGTTTCAATTGATATAGAGGATGAAACTATGAAAATGGAAGAACAAAAGAATGTAGCTCCCAACAGGACAATTAGTATTGGTGTTATTTTGTTTTTTCTTTTCTTTTTTGTTGCTGTTTGGTGTTCATTTGTAAAAGTCAAAATTTAATAAAAAGTAAAATGAAAAAAAAAAGAAATGTAGTTTCAAACCCTGCACCCGTAGTGTGGTTAAAGCAGATTCAGATGATGAATGAATGAATGAATGAAATGTAGTTTCTCAGCTTTTTAGCCAAGACATTCAGTGACCCTGAAGTGAATGTAGAACCACCTTCATCTTCTGCATTATTGATTCACCAATAAAACCCAGTAGTTTCAGAAATAACAGTGGCTGTACATGTTTATTTGTATCTTCAATTAATGATATATTTGCTGAAAAAGTAATTTTTTTAATCGTTTTGAGAATCACCTTTGAATTTACTTGATGAATAAATTAAACACAGAAATGCACCTGAATTATTTTCATTGAAAGATCTAAAATGCAGAGGATAATATGATAATAAGTGATGAAAATAGTTAAATAGTGAGAAAAGTTTATTTGGAAGTCACCACGAAAATAGTTTTAGATCGTCATGTGTTAACCAGTTCATCTTAATACAGTTCTACTAAAGATGCCGACAGCTGTGAAGTACCTGTGCCTGTGTGTAGCCTAGCATGGGCTCAAGCATGGCTACTCTTTTGCGATACTGCAGAGCATTGAGTGCGCAGTAATACTGCAGTGAGGCCTGGTGCTGCTTCCTTCTAGTGTAGGCCACTTCTTTCACCATGTCTGACTTCAGCTGATGAGGCAAAAGAGGGTTAACCACCATGCAAATACATGTGTCCAGCATACACCTAGTACTACTGTGGAATCTAACTCTGAGCACGCACACATAAACAAACATCATACATATGCAAACACTTGCCCCCCCCAACACATACAAATAAGAAATAGATTTGCATTATGTCAAACAGCCAAACACATGCTACTGCATACACTGAAAACAAACAGCAAAACAAGTCTATCCTTCCACTCCTTATAGTCCATATTCTTGTGATAGTTGCACCACAATAAGGTGCATGTGAATGGAATATTTAATCCAATCTTCTGCAATGAAATCAGTGTTGTATTCCTGCTGCTAAGAAAAACAACACTCTCACTGCATTACCGGCTCATTACTGCACTGTAGGGCCTTTTAAAGCTGTGATCAATGAGAGAAAACCTCTATAAGGGAAACCAAAAGAGCATTTTGCAGTCACTTTACCTTCTCATTTTCCTTCTTCTTCGGCAGTCGGCTGTACTTGACCATAGCTGCCTCATGCTCTGCACAACAGAAAAGAGCGGATCAGGATCAGAGTAATAATGACTGTAAGCCTGCTGCAATTGTTGTTGTCCAAAACTGAAGATTAGTGTTTACCGTCAGTGGCGATGCCAAATATTTCCTTTAATGTGCTTATCTCTGAAACAATAAATGTATAGTGAGTTGACACAACTTGAACAGATTAGCATTTTTATAAATCCATTATTGCTTTGTTAAAGAAAATAACCAAGCTGCTTGTTGGCAGTGGTCTACAGACTTCACCATATATTGTCTTTTAAACCATTTTCTTTTACATTTAACAAAGTCTTTGACACTAAGCACAATTACAGATAACAGAGTAGTTATTTCTAATTGTATGGGAATTTTATTACAATAATAAACTTTTGCATGTGCTTGAATATTTTTGCATCCCTACCTGTAAGGTCTTTCTCTCGGAACTGGATCAAGGGGAAGACCATACTGTCTGCCATCTGGTTGGCCAGCTCGGAGTGGAGCGAGTTCAGCTGGACGACACAAACACACAGAAAAATATCAAGCGTTGCACCGAGACAAAAAGGGAACATTTACCCGAGCCAAACATCTTGAGGGATTTGACTGTGTCTTAATAAGTACAGTGACATTTGCTGCCAGCTATTCCTGCAGCAAGCTGGAAAGTAACATTTTCAGCGATATGGGTGCATAACTGCAGCCAGTGCCTTCCCTGCATCATTAAGTGCTCATATTGCGAAACAATGCCTTTTGTGAGGAGAATAATGAAACCTGCTGTTTACTCGGATATTGGAAACAGGTCTGTTTGCACATGCAAACAAATGCTACTGTAATTCTTTGGGTCTACCAAGAAGCAACACTCCCCAGTTCAGATCTCATTTAATCTGAACGATTTGGCAGGTGCTAAAGTTCGTATGAAATCGGCTTTTCCTCTGCATGATGAGGAAAGGTCAAACATACAATCAACCTGTGTCCTCTGAGCATATGTGTGCATACGTGTGCATCCTCAATCCATTTGAGTGCTGACTGGGCAGGCTCATGGACCCCTAAGGCTCAAAGTGACACATCCATCTGTTTTGTCTGTGTACCTTCACTCTCCTTCTTTCATCATTCTCCACACGCTGCCTCCCTCTGTACATCCAGAGGAATAAGTATCAGTTGCACATTGCCATTCCCCTCTTAGCCTCCATTTACAATCATTTCTGGACTTAGAGGGAGGATAATAACCACATCCCTTCATGGAGATCGTTTCCCCTGCTGTGCTAGCTAAGCTCAGGTGCAACATTCTTTATAACATAATAAAGAACTAGCTAGTGGACAACGGTTTATCTTCCACTTCATCAGACACATAAAACCTCGAAAACTGCAGATATAGTTCTCACCTCCCCTACGGTCTTGGCGAAGCTCTGCAGTGTGGTGATTACCTCCTCATCACCTTTACCAAGGGCAAAATTCTAGACAGAAGCAGAGGAAGAGAGAGGCAGGTTGAATACACAAACTGCAGAACGTTGCATAAATCCAGTCAATACAAGAAGCTAGAAAGTTAAAAATACCCTTTCCTGCCAGGAATTCTGGTACACTGTTCGTGGAATGACGCCAAAGATGCTAATAAACCTCATGCTAAGATGCTGAGTTGTGTACTTTGTTAAAAGTGCCTCCATTAAGGGACAGCTTTTCCTCATAAATCATGAACTGAAGCGATCTAGCACTATTTAAGATTTGTATAATAGGCTTGTTGCTGATTTTAGTAAATATTTCATTTTGGTGTTTTTCTTGGCTACAGAAAATACTTCCATAATCAGCTTCAAACAGGCTCTTCATCCAAAAGGTTCTTTAATGCAAACTGAATGAAAACAAGGAAGAACATGCAAATGACAACCCCATACCTTCACACCTCACTGCCACACTGATCCTCCACTCTTATACTCAAACAGCAGTGAATTACTTCAAGTATTAAAAGAATTTACACTGTTTGCATTACACCTAGAAGCTAAAATAAAAGATAATTAACTCCTTAAAACACACTGGGAGCTTTTTGAAATATAACACCTCAAGGTTAAATATTAATGCTGGTCCCACTTCAGTTAGTGCTTAATTTTTTTGCCTTGCAAAGTGGATACTGCAATTAATCATGTTTCAAAACTGGAGTTTTCAAAACTTTTTGAGGTTGAAAACCAAACCTTAATTAGAATGTACATATCAACAGCAATGTCCAGAATACTAGATGAAGTTCCATTATTAAAATGTTGCTGCAGTCATACATGAAGTTTGCATAGTTCTTAGCTTGTTGATATGAGTCTTTTGTTCAAATTGATATTGAAAATAGAGGAGAGTAAGTCACATATACATACTTTTTTTTCATATGCCAGGAGTTGCTGGGAAAGCTGCTCTGTGGCCAATCCCATCTCACTCTGAGAAGGAAAATGAAGCAGAAAAGAAAAAGTTTTAGACACAGTACATATAATTCTCTCTTCATACCTTAGACATGATAAAGAATTCATGCATCATATAAATGCCAGACCCACCAGCAGACCTGTTAAAAAGGTAATGAAGTGGTGTTGGATACGTTTTGTAACTCTTTGGAAGACAAATGGAGAATACACTTTAACTGTAATATACATGGAGATTCTGTGTTGAGGCAGAATCTACAGAAAACTTTTTTCTTCTGGATGCAAAACACTACTGATCAAACTGCACAAAATATATTTTTTCTGGGATAGCATGATCAGCTGTATTTCCAACACTAGTCTGACCTGATCACAGATAATGGTTACACATTTATCTTTCTGAAGGTCAAGAATGTAACTGATCAGGTATTTCTACATAATGCTCCATTCAACCAAATATTATGTTTTGATAATTGGTCAATGTATGATAATATATATGGTATATTTGTCTCAGTTCAGTTGCTTAAATACAGTGCAGGGGTTTGCCAATGCAAACATTCAACCAAAAGTTAACTCCATTCAAACACAAAAGTAAACACAGCTAACAGGAAATAAATGTGAACCATGTGTCTGTTCTGTAGAGTACCTGAGCTCCAAACACCCTCTGCATCGACTGCAGCAGCTGGTTGGTGTAGTCTGTAAGATTCCCAGCATCTTCTTCAAACACGCTAAGCAAGGAACGAGTCTGTGCAACAAAACATTTCACACCATTTTAATTGAACATGGTGACGGATTGAACAGTCAGACGATTATTATTGGAAATTATTGCATAATTAGTCAGTTAGCTGTAAAACATGCTGCTCGGAGTTTTACTATTACAGTAATATTATATTAATGAACAGCATATGCATGGTGCAATGTAAAGGTGTTTAATTGCTCTCTGACAGATTATACAACACCAAAGGAAAAAAAAACAAAATAAAACAAAAGAACAGAATACTTAGAAATATTACTTGCAGTATCATCTTGTTTTTTCTGTATTTAATAACTCTGATGTTGGGCTTGATGTATTGTAATCATTTTCAGATGTTCCTGTTGCTCAAGATCTTTTAACAGTTGCTTTGTAAACACAGGTTAAGGTAAGGCAGGAAGCTTATGGCAAATGTGATAAAAAATAAATCAATCACACACACAATCAGAGAATGAGAGCAGATGTAGCATCAAAAACACAAGTGAGGTTGCAACAAAAATTAAACAAGTCTTCAAGTAGTATTCTTTGTTTCGATTCATTTTTCCTGGAAAAAAAACAAGTTTAGATTCTAGCTGTCATTCATTCTCTCAGCCTAGATTCTATTTTCTGATTTCTTTCCTCCTTTATGACATACAGATGAATATATTTGTATGTGGATTGAATAATCTATTTATTGTGGGCTTTGGGAAACACTTTCACCCCAATTTTGTGACATTTTACAGAACAAACAATTACAAACATTTATTGTCAAAACTAAAATTCTGTGTGGAGTTTCATTTTACTGCAGGGTGGTTGTGCAAACTGAAGAACTCCTGCCAGGGTGTTTTGTTTTTTCATTAAACAGGTGCAGCAAGGTGGGGCAGATAGTGCAAAGAGGAACACACCCAGGTTAAATCTGTTTACAGTTTGCCCTAGTTGACTTACACCACTGCAGGCTATAGAAACAGCCCATTTTCTCCTGGTCAGCTCTGTTCCTACCTCAGGATAACTAGAATACAGGCAGGATTTTACCCTATGATCCCAGTGAACAGCATGGCATAATTTATTGTTATAATAAATGGAAAGACAGAAACTGCACTAGAGAATAATCACCAAAGACTTGGGTCAGTTAAAACACACATGCATCATAGCATTTATGTCATACTGTGCAATTCCCTATGCTTTCCACATTCTGTCCTGTTGCAGACTATTGACTAATTCTAGGGGAGTCTGATATTGGAAACCCCTCCCACATCCTGTGAATCAGGCCCAGTTGACCACATATTTAGGTGTAGCCCCAAATCCATAGGGGTGTGATAGATAGTCGTAGATAAAATTACATCAGAGGAAGAATTTAGGATGAGATATAAAGATGACATCTGAACATACACCCAGAATATCCCCTTTTGGCGGAGAGGAAAGCCCTATGACGAGCGGTAGCTTTGTAAACACAACAGAGGACCACTAACGTCGAAATTCACAATTATATGATGTGCACTGATGAAACTACAGAATTATTTACACGAAAAGGGCGCAGCCACTTCTGACAGAGGATTGCATTCCCATAAAAACAATGTGTCAATTGAGAGCTGTCACCGACCAGAGGACAGAGCCTTCACCGGGGACAGGATAGGCTTGGCTACTATGCTAACTCCTGAGCTCGTAACAGGGTTTAATTTGACATTTGTGTCCTTAAACGAGCTAAAACCCGCACAGGCCTACCTGCGGACTGTCCTGCAAAGCGTCTTCTAGAAGCAGTTTGTGATGTACGGCCGGCATCTTGTTAGCGGAGGAGGAGAAGGGAATGGGAGCTTGAATTATTTAGAGAGTGGACTCAGTTTCCCAGATGCCTTTGCGCGGGAGGGTACACGTAGAGGTTGGAGGCGGGCCCACTCTGATCTCATGACTGAAAGCGCAACTAGTAAACAAAAAGGAACCTCAAACTCTATGAATGTCCGATGATTTATTGACATTGTGCGTGTTTGTGTTACTTTTATTCTTAAGATTTACCCAATACAGGGGCTTAAACCTCCAAAGTTCGATAATTAAAGAACTGGAGGCTACGGTTTTGTTAATGTTTTGTCATTTTAATACCAACAGTGACCCCATGTGGTTAAAGTGAGAATTGCTCCATGTGGTGAGAGAAAAATTAAATAAAAACAAATAAAGATTCAAATAAATCATGATGATTACAGTACTTTTTACACGATAAAAGTGTCTAATTTTAGATAGTGTAATGTGCATTTACTCAATAAATGAAGAAATTAGTAAAATTCTGAAATACCATATCATTCCAGAAAAATACATCAATTATAGCATTTTGAGTATTTTGTGTCCAACATGACAAATATATGCATGTGTTTTAACTGCACTGTTAAGGATGAGACTTGGTTGATACAGCAAATAAAGGGAACGTACATGGTTAACAAAATAAAATATACTTTTGACAAATATTAATTTAAATAAAATGTATTTACACAATTCACTGATATCATTTAAACAATTTTAACAGAACATTTTGTAATTGAACAATAAGAAGTCTTTACTATTTAAATCAACCTGATTGATTTTGCTGGAGTCAGTTTGATTTAAACCTGACTTGTATACAATGTTTATTTGTAAATACAATGTGATGCCAGGTCGTTGATTAAAAGCTGTTCCTAGAAGACAAAAATGTAGCTCAAAGTTTCCATACATTTACAATTACGTTCTATAAAACATTTATGGAAATCTTGAGAAAGAGAGATCTTATAGAGTACACCAGAATACAGTGGCAACAAAATTACATCTAATATGTTTAATTATGTTTATGTCTTTTTTTAAATGCATGAAAATATGCAAAATTATTCAGGCAACCCTAAAAAGTGTTTGTTATACATTTATTTATATTATTGTGAGTAAATATAACTAAAAAAAAAAAAAAAAAAGTCCCTTTAACTGACAAGTTTTAAAGTGTTTTTCTCATGTAATTAAGTAAAGACAGATCAACTTTATTTAGTCATCCACAAGACAAAAAATCTAATGAATAAATAAATCAGGTAAGCTCATTTAATTACTTTAACATGTATTATATACTTTAAGTTTACTAAATAATATTCTAAATTACTTTGTTCATCATACCAATGTTGACATATTTTTGTGTTGTGCATCTTAAAATGTTGACCAAATTACCATGGCGATGTAAGAGTAAATATTCTACACATATTTTCATGGATGTTGAGTGTAACTTTTCCAAATGGGTCAAATCACTGTGTTTACCAGTTGATCATTAACATGCTTGATTTAAAGGCTGCTACAAGCTATTTAGACACAACAGTTGGGGCCATTGTACATAATACATTAGATGAGACATGCCACATGCCTTTGGAAATTACTGACACCTCCAGGAATTTTTCTTCTTCTTTGCCTCAAACCTAATTACTATTCGTTGCTCTGAAATATGTGCAATGACGATAAAAGCCAATTCATTCATTCAATCATTCATACTACATCACAAGCAGATCATAAGAGTGTTGTTGGAACCACTGACTCCAATTGCTTCACACAAACTAGTGCTTAATAATGTCAGTTGGAAACCTGCATTTGTGCTCGTTCACTGTCAGATACCTTAAATTATATTAAAAAAAACAAACAAACAAACAAAAAGAACAGAAAAGAAATGAAAAGGGAAAAGCCTGCCCTAGAGTGTATATTTTTAGCCACTTGAACAGCATATTTGTTGAGTTACTTTTAACACATTTTAAGACTTAATAATAGTCTAATTGACTTGTTGCAATGCTTCTGTCTTGCAAAGTAAGTCTTGATCATGGAGACAAGCCATGACAAGCAGTGGCTTCCCATTAAGCTCCCAGGCAGCCTGAACATTAGTTTCCTCTGTGGAGTTGAGTTGTTTAATTGGTTAAGTTGTGGCTGTGAATCAGACACGCCATTTCAGGACTAACATTGATAATTAACTGTTTTTGCTGGCACAGCTATGTGTGATCTATAAAAACAAACAAAAAAAAGAAGACATGCTTAATGTGAGTGTAAACTGGATTACACAACAAAGCAGCGATTCAGCTCACAAGACAACCAGAGTCTCATTAAAGAACACATCAGACTGTAAACAAAAACTGGGCCAATGTTCTGAGACTACATTTAGAGACTACAGAGTGAATACATGGAGACTCACAGTCCTGTGTCTGCCTTTGTGCCTCATGAGACGTAACAGAATAACAGAATTTTGCCAGCTTTGACACATACTGATGTTTGGAGATTTAAAGATATATATATATATATATATATATATATATATATATGTGGTAAAGAGAGTGGAGAAAGTTTTTTTTTTTTTTTTTTTTTTTTTTTATCAATATCTGTTTCACAAAA
>JAPSES010000249.1:1720867-1736404 GCA_029822895.1 Maxillicosta whitleyi
TATATATTTTTTTTTTTTTTAAAGATATGCATCTGATTAGTGGTTTCTGCTCTCCTTTCACCCAGAACTCTGAGATAATAAAATACCTTTTCATGGCTAGTGATGACAGTACAGTTTTAAATGAATGTAGCATTAAATGCTGCAGCAAAAAAACAAAAAAAAAACAAAACAAAAAAACAGCTTAATAAATTATTGTACATTACTCCCACTTTTATAATGCTTGTGTATTAACCCACATACAAAAAGCAATGAAAAAGAAATGACACAGCTCAGTTCGTATGCTTCCTACAGTATTGTTCTAAAACATTTATTTTTGCTAACAATATAAAGTAATAGTTAATGCATACAGGACAGATTTACATGCAATTAAAGTAGTATTAGTTTTTATGCATCCCATATGTACAGACCCACCAGGATCGCCTTCATGTAATGTATCATTATTGCATTTGTACAATAATTTTGCCTTCTGTATACTATGTGTCCAAAAACATCTATCCCGATTGGAGGATAATCAATCATTTTAGGGATTAGTGCTGTCAAAATTGGCCAAAAATAATGTGGAATTTTTGTTTCTAAAAAAAACCCCAAACAAACAAAAGGAAGATACAGATTTGTCTACTTAAGCATATGTTACAGATCTTTTTCTTATATTTATGGCTGTAACAATCATCATGGTGGACTTACAGTCTGTCATGTAAACCAATCATGGGCCAAACTCATCGACTTTTGTATCTATTGCTGCTTTCATGTGCTATGATAAAGATAATCCTTTCCACTTGTGAATCCAAAATTAAATTAATGTTAAAATTATATAAACATTCACATTTTACTGTTAAACTATAGTTTTAAATATAAATATTTTCATAGTGCAATGTTATTTTTTTCACATTAGACCAAAAATAAAATTAGTACTTGTCATTATTTATATATTATCATGTTATTATTTTACTTGAGATCACATTGGTCTCTATCTGACACTTGAACTAAAATGAGTTAATTCACAAATTCGTCCTGCAGGCCGCATTGGACCCTTCAGTGGGCCGCTTTTGGCCCCC
This sequence comes from Maxillicosta whitleyi, assembly GCA_029822895.1. Taxonomy (NCBI): domain Eukaryota; kingdom Metazoa; phylum Chordata; class Actinopteri; order Perciformes; family Neosebastidae; genus Maxillicosta; species Maxillicosta whitleyi. The sequence continues at coordinate 1,721,923 of JAPSES010000249.1, forward strand.
GGGCTGCATGTTTGAAATCCCTGTTTTATGGTTTTAATGATCTGCTTTTTTAAAGTGTCATTGGTTAAATATTCTGCAATTCATTTTCAGCATATTGTAACTCCAGTGGTCTCATAGGAAACAAGACTCCTACCCCCTTTTCTGAATACTGTTAGGGTGAATAAGGTGTTTTCAGACAGGGGGGGGGGGGTTACATGCATGACTGACAAATGTAATTAGTGATAACTGTTGAGGCTCTGTCAGATGTGACTGCTGCTCTATTCTGTGGCTTGACACTTAGACAAGCGACTTTACATTTTCACATTGGTGTGAAATGATTATTTATTGATTCATTTATTTACTGTATTTCATTCCCCTGATTTTGGTTCCTGCAGCTTTAAAGGAGTGATATTTTGCTATACCCACTTTTATACGTCTTTGGTTCATTTATTTGTGTATTTGGACCCTAATAGTTCATAGAGTTCATAAAGTAAACACTCCAAGTGCTGTAAAACTATCTTTATAGTAATTCCAGCAAAAATCAAGTGGATTTCTACAACCTGTTTCAATTCCTTTATAATTTGTTATGTTTTGTAACTAGTTACATCATGACATTTGCACATATAAGGTCAGGACTTCCAACGAACATTTCTCCAGTTCGACACAATTGTTTATCAGCAGCAGTGGTTGTAGTAAACACTGAAAATATGTCCAAATTTTGAGCTGATTACATAAAATGTGCAGTTGGTGGTTGTATTAACGAACACAGCCAACAACCTGGAGGGGGTGGGGTCATTTGCATTTGAAGAGCTAGCGCGCAAAAAGACCTTTCTGGTGTCATTACTCAGAAATAAGATCATATATGGGTCTGTTGAGTTTAATTAATGACAAATTCAGACCAAAGCAGAGCACACACAGTTTATGCAGACCACAGGGGAATGTTTTAAAATACATAATACCATTTAAAAACGCAAAGTATCACTCCTTTAAAGGATTTTTTTTTTGTCAAATTGAGCTCTTATTTTGTGGATAGAAATTGTAATGACACTAAGTTATTTATTACCTTCAATCCATCTTCATGTTCTGTTTGCAGTTTAGAATTTTTAACAAGTTAGTGTGTGGCTCAAATTCAATACAAGTGCCACGTTATATAACTTACTTTATTGGAATCATTTATTGTCCCTTTCACATTAAAGATGTTTACACTTAAATGAAACATAATTACACTAACCATTTAATTATTAGTGTGATAAAATATCTTTCAGAAGATGTTTTATTTGAAGCTTTATTGTTATTAACCCACCCACAAACACTCACACATTTCAGATTAGACCGCTAGAGGTTTAAGACAACACAGCGCAAAGAAGCAGCTGTATGCCAGCTGTGAACGTCTCCGTGATAAGGAAAGAGGATGTTTTAAAGAGCTACCTGGCCCTGAGCAAACTTCATCTCTTCACTGGCATTTCTGGAATCCCTTTGTACACAAGCACTTCATCCTAAGCCAGTAAAGTTGCTCCTTTGCCGTCTTTTGCCTTTCCAAACAGATTTTATAGCAGCCATTCCAAAGCTATCTGGGCTCAAAACTTACAACTACAAAGGCTGGTGATCTCAGCTGAGCTTTTAAACTGTTCATTACATGACCTTTGTTGCCTTTAATTCGACTGCTTGCACATACTGCCTGGTACAGGGTTTTTGGTTTGGTCTAATGACACTGTAGGTATTTCCAAAAATGCATTTAGGAATTTTCAGCGCTGTCACACACAGACACACACACACTTAAGCTGAGCCCCATCTGTGTAATGTATATCATTCTAATCCAAACACTGGCTCAGTGGCTCAATCAGTGCTCACACTGAGTGCCAATCCATTCTTCAAAACATGGGGCCCAACATGATCTAAGAACTACCAGCCTCTTTTGATTTATTATTGTGAGGGTGAACATGCTTTAACCTAACACGCCCACTCCTAAGAGCACAGACTCGCAATAACGACAATCCTAAATGTAGCTGCGCATACACAATGTCAAAGGAGGCCTCAAATGAATTGGTCAATTGTTGGTAATCATGAGATCTATATTTTCTCCAAAGCACCAACAATCTGGCTCACATTAAGCTGTCCAGGGGTAGAAAGCACTGTGAATCGTAGGGGGACATACCTTATGAGGAAAATGGCTACACCATCCACATGTTGCCTGGAAGTCTGTCAAAGACAAAAGCCCCCTCTGTTGTCTTTTGAAACTCAGCCCCATTCTGAAATGACCATGTGATGTTAGGAGGACTATCTGAAGAGCCTCCAGATGTCCGAAGACTACAGTCTGAGCAGCCACCATAGACTATGGGCATTGAGTTATTATTGCACAACATTGAATAATGCACAGTGATTAAAACTGCAGATTTATTTTTGTTTTGAGCAGAAATCCACGTCCCCACCACAACAGAGCAGAGGGTGTAGATAGCGGGGGACTGCAGTGTACATCAAAGGAACAAGGGAATTTCTCAATTTCTTTGTTTTACAGTATGATAATGTAAGGATAATAAAAGCTACACAACAGTTACCACTGCATGTAAACATCTTAAAAGTTGAATCTAAGACTATGATCAGACAGCAGGTCTTAATGCATAATTGGGTTTGTTATGTGACATCTGATTTTTTTTTTTGTGCTCATTTATATTACACATTAAATGTGAATAATACGTTTTGAGTATGAATTAATTGGGACCCTAGAGTGACCTGCATGCACCAAATAGGTCCTGATGTAATACATGACCACACATGACTGGGCTTACGGAAGTAAATGTATTTCCTCTACCTGGGTCGCAAGATTGTGATGTTAGTCACATTTCAGTGATGTAAAGGTGTGATCTGGCAATTCAGATGGAAGTCGCATTGCAAAATATCAGACACGTATCGAATTTAGGACCACATATGAAAGTGGCCTAGGGCAGATTTGAAAAAACCTGATTTGTTCTGATGAAAGTGTCTTTAACAGATACACTTCAGATATTGGCAGAAAAAGAGAGAGAGAGAGAGAGATTTGGGCCACATTTGCCTGCGGTCTGAACATACCCTAACAGATGTAATAATCTTCAACACAGTTAAGTTCCACTGTGTCCTGATGACTATGTTATGTCAAGCACTGGACCTCCAATCTCCAACATTCTCCTCCAGTGTCATATTACAGGATGTCTCTCACCAGGGAGTCCACTGGGCTTCCTAACAGTCTTTTTAATTGCCTGTAATTGCTTCAGTGTTGTAGTTTAATGAGCCGTGCCTTTAGCTGTGCTCTGCACTCACCAACAGAGAGATCTGGATCTGTATCAAACACATTTACATTTCAAAAGGTGCTGTCCAGAAAATGGGATATACCACAGATCACGCTGTGCAGAGATTTGTACAGCGGAAGTGTTAACATTTGTTACTTAACACATAAGATAATTTTTCACAATGACTGAAAATGTTTAAACATTGGCCTGATTTATTGGAAAAATATTATTCCAACCACTGGCTTGGATTTTATGGCTAGAGTAAGTGTCATAAAAGAAGGACACTGAGAAGAAAAGATTGGATTTGCACTGCAGTTCAAATATATGAAACAATATATGAAAGAAAAACACTTACATAATTGAACTCATTGTAACTGACAATGAATCAAACTTGTAACAAAGGCAGTGAGCTGATCTTGTGTAAAATGAATTCATAATCAAAATGTTAGGTAATGCCTTTAGAGACTATAGGCATATGGACATTTACTTTTATACATCGTGTTTAAAAGAACATTTTGTTCCCAGAGTCTGAGAAGTATGTGTGTTTTAAACCATGTATCTGTTATCTGCTTAGGATCTGTAAAGCTTGTATTTGGCCAATGCTTTAACCCGCACATTGGAAAGGTTCCTAAACCCAAACAAATCTGCAGATATCATACCAATATGACATCTAGGGTCACCAATATGAGCAAGTACAAAAACAATATGACAGTGTGTTGGCAGGCACAGGAATCAGAACCATTTGACTGAGATGTTTGATACATTCACTCAGAGAAACACTGAGTAAAACCATTCAAGTCCCATTAAACAATTCAGCTGCTTCAACTGGGACAAAACTCACATCTTTCTGGAGTATGTAATATCCTGTGCTTTATAAGGGCATAATTGTCTATTTGAGTCAAAATTGGAGCGGTTATTAGTTAATGTGGTTCTGACCACAAAATGGGGAAAAGTCCTCACTCCGGCTTAATCTTTACCCACCGAAAGCAATGTCAACACCTCTAAACCAGATGAAAAGTGTCCATCTAACCTCATTCCCAGCTGCCCAGGTATCACTCCACACATCCTGGCTTTATCCCCCCACCTTCAATTTGGCTTTATTGCTGACCTGGAATGCCTGGTATGTCCACAGGCACACCCATCCTCTCCATCCACACACACACACACATATATATAAATACACACAATCAACAATATGAGCACATGCTTGGACTTGCGCTTACAGTTTTCCACAGCAAAGCGAGTTCCAGCACGTAGGTCTGGCACTGATACATGCAGACATGGTCAGATAGGGTTTAACCAAACTTTTGTCACGGCACCAGCTCCAGGGCCCTGTCTGCCTGTCTGTCACCACTAGCAGGTGGTGCCTGAAAGCCAAGACTTCACCTCTGCTCGCCCCACCCCTGTGCTCGCCCAGAGACCTCTCCTTTGTGTCGGGTGGCACTGATGAATCATGTTGCCTTTTTGAAATATTCATGCCACGCCAGTCTTGATGAAAAGACGCATTCTTCTTGCTCCCACCTTTTCTGCTGAGGAAATGTGGAAGTGGGCCCGCCGTGGGGCAGAAACAGATCCAGTCTGTGCTGCTGGGAAAGTGTGTCAGGATCTCAGAGTCAGATATCCCAAAGAGAGAGAACTTGAGTGCCTACATACCTTTAGATACATACATGCCCATGCACACAGTGAAAAAAGAATATTACTGCATACATATGCACATGCACTTTCAGGTCTTAGTTGCTAGAAATGATGGATGATGTGCATGAAATTCTCCTACACTTTGCAGACCTTTACCTCCCCTACATCACCTCTCAGTGGGACTAGGTGTGGGTTGTCTTACATTTTAACAGTCTCTTGAGAAATGTTAAAAAAAAAAAAAAAAAAAAAAGAGGCCCAACATGTGTTGCACATATATACACCAGCTCAGAACATTTACTGGTTTACTGTCCTAATCAAATGCCAGATCATACAAACATTTTGGCTTTTCTTTCTTTCTTTCTTTCTTTTTTAAAAGACAAACACACACTTGTTTTCTGTTGTTTTCTTTCATCTGTTAAATACCTAGAGGATGAAATCAGGCTATATCAGCTTCAACCTCAGTTTTTTCTCCTGGATACAAAATATCTACTTTCACCACTCTCACATGTAAGCAAATTTCCCACATGCACAAAATGTGTCAGAGTTCATTAGAACTATAAGACGGTAAATGTGTAGAGGTCTTTTTTTCATATTGATAGTTTAAGCCCGGGGAAATAGTCAGAAATAAATAAATAAATAAAAATGATACACTCGACAATGTTCGAAGCAGAGGAAATTATTCCAGCTGAACGATGAAACCTCTTGAGAGTGCTATCAGAAAGGAGGATCTCTGAGAAACTGTTAGAGGAGAAACGCTGTAAACAAAAATCTGAAGCTTTGTGTGTTTTAGGCTACAACCATCCATCAACGTGAAAATCTGTGTAAGCAGGCACTTTCTGTTTTACTTCAGCTTCATTTGTGCAACAGTGTGTGTTTGTTCATTCATATGTGCATTTTTGTGCATGTAGACAGTGTCCTCACAGCACCTCAGCTGCTTTGGGAGGTGCTCGATATGCTCTTTGTGCACCATTGACTCTGAAAAGCGCCACTTCAGTGGAATAAGCCTGGTCTGTCATTAGTGAGCATGGCATGGGCATGCTGTTTAACCATTAGCAAACAGTGGAGCGCTGGGCACTTCCAAGAACAGCAGTGCTGTGCCACGAGGACAGGAAGTAGGAAAAAGGCCTGCTGTACACTGCCTTCATACTGTAAATGGTCCAGACATACAGTATGTGTGCATGCAGAGAGATTTTACACCCATTTTGAATTGGGAGGGTTGATGCTTGCCCCATGAAAATTGGTCAGACTGCAATATTTTCTTTTCGCTGCTTTTCCAGCTTCTCCTCATTCTCCCCATTTTCAAACCACACACTCCACTTTGATTGACAGCCCCCTGGACCCCAGTCTCTTACAGCAGCCATTCAACATGTTTCACAGGGTTGTGGGCGACATGGCGAATATGGACGAACGCACTTGTGACGCAGGCTGGCCAGAGGAACTGTGGAATCGGTGTCTCTGAATTACAGAGTACGACTGAAGGCCCACTGCTGCAGCTAAACCACCTAATTAGGTCGTGGTGACTGCATTTAGCCGGCATTTCCCCCCTCACACATCCAGAGAGGCCGCATCAGACATGGTGATTAACTGCAGAGTAAACACGTCCATCTTCAAGGTCTCAGTTCTCCACCATGTAGCATGGATGGCAACACAGTTTACTGTAGCAACCAACCACCCAACCAACCAAAACTCAGCCCCCCCCCATAAGTAATAAACTATGCTTCTCAAAACATGGGAGATTCATAACATTTGTTCTGTAACAAGGGGCAAAACAGAGACTCCAGTATTTTGCATGTTTGCTTTCACTTGTACTTTTGAATGATGTTGCTTCAAGTGTTTTAAGCTCCAGGTTTTAATAATCGAAGTCTTTCTTCGTTGAGGCAGTGGAATGTTGTGTTTGACCTATCTCAACAATTACCCAGGACCTTGAAAAAACAAAAGGAAGGCAGCTATGAAAACTTTTAAGGAGAAATTCTTCTCAGAAATAATGACTAATAACTCATGTTTCCCTACGCCAATTTATATAAGTTTAGCTTAAAATTTTCCTCTTTGGGAAAAAGTGAATTGAGTTGAGTTACTTGTATGAGATTGACTTGGCCAAGAGAGCACAATACCACAGCAGAAAAGCATGTACGGTCTGGATTAATTATTGCAATATCTGCAGCAAAGCAGGGCTAATTTGCTGCACACTTCATTTGGTTTTACTACCTCTTGTCTCGTGGGGTGTTGTGAGTTTACCCTTGTCTAGGGAAATTTTTACCCATTTACTGACGATGGCTATACTCAGTGGTTTAAGTTTTACTCGGGGCAATGTGAAACCTCTGCCAAGGGTTTTCTGCTGCTGGGTGGAGAGTGTGGGACAGAAGGGAAAAAAAGAAAGAGGAAGAAAAGCTGAGTTTTTTTTTCTTTTTATGAGTTTACTGCACTGTACAATGAATTCTACACCATAAAAGCTGTGTGTAACTTTATTGAGCTTTCATCTGCAGAATGCTTTTATGCCTGTTAGTGTATTGTGTGCTTCTGTTTGACACAGTATATTGTGTTGGTATTTAGCTGCTGCGCTTCCACCTCAAGACAACCTCTGAGCGGCGTGTGGGTGGTACGTACAAAACATGTACTTGTGGTCAAGGTCATGTGCAGGTCATGGATGCTGCTAAGAGAGGAGACAGAAGTGTTGGGAAAAAGCTCCACGCTGCAGGCAATCTGACCTACCTCTGGAACTGCAACTCCGCTTCACACAGACAGCTGTAGACACCCTGTCTGAATGAACAGCTGGCCAGGATGTCTGGGCAAAGAGGAGGGGGAGAAAAAGATACCAAGCTACAGAAACACAGAAAAAGTGGAGATAAATGGATTTATAGAAAAAAAAATGAGAAAGTGGAAGAGGAAGGAGAGGTAGACAGAGGTGACAAAAAGTAATAGACAGAGGCAAATACATCCAGAAGCTCTAAAGGGGCCTCTGTGTGGGAAAAGAGCAGTGGAGGGCAATAAATCTGGCTGGGCCTGGGCGTCCTGGCTGCCTGGTTCCACACTGGGTTTGTTCAGGTGGCCCTCTCCATTAGCCTCCTCCTGCCGCCGACGCCTGCTCAGTGCGCTAAAAAGCCCTGCTGAAAGAGAAATGTGTCAGAGGGAAGGAAACGAAGTTCTTCATGGTTTTATGATTTCCTTGTCTCTACAGGAATGCTTACAGGCTGACTGACATGGGCTAAGAAGCATGACTTGTGAGCAGAAGTTTGGAAGACAAAGAGAGTTATGGAGTTGAACCTTGTACCCTGAAGTTTTTAAAACTGTTTTTTTCCAGGGAATGTTTAATGTGGATAGTGCTTACATTCACTACAAACATATATGTGCAGCCACAGTCTATCTATAGAATAATTTTAGTATACTTCTTTGGCAAACTGTGCCCTACTTAATCCTCCCCTACTTAGGCATGAATTATGAGAAAAAGCATCTTCCATGTTAAGTGAAAAAAAAAGAAAAAAATCGAAAAACAGTATTTTTATAATGACACATTTTCTATGTAAAACTAAACTGGAGACTGAAATTGTCGTCAATTCACTCGTAAATAGCAAATGTCCAAGCCTGGTTACAAGTTCACATTCCTCAATTAGCCACAAGCCTCAATTCAAACTTCTTTTTCCAACATGATTTTATTTTTAGGACACCACCCTTTTCTAAAGGCTGCAATGAGATGACTTTACCATAAATAATCAGATAGAGTTCATTGAATGAAAATGCTGAGTGCTGAAATGCTACTATAAAAGACAATCGTTATACAAATTACTTATAGGTGGAAGGTTTTTGGCAACTGAATATGACAAAAAATCACCTTTTTTAACAATTGCAAACCACACAATCTTCGTCAGTAATTATTTCCATCAATATAAGTGTGACTGAAAATGCCTCCAAAGACATTCAAGCTTGCAACCCACTGACCATAAGCTGTATTCTCAGGGTCTGCTAAGTTCAAGTGGGGATTTTTCAACACATACAACTGGAGCCAGAAAGTGGCCTCTTCATGGCTTATATCCAGTGATGCTGGCCTAGTGGGCAGACTGACAGTGGGAGACGATACAGAGAACAACAGGCGAAGAGGGGAGAAGAAAATGTAAAAAACAGACGCTCTGTACGATTCATGCGCGCACAAGCATTACAAGTGGTTTTTCAATGGATCTGTATTCCTGGAAAACACAAACTTTCAAAAGCACATGCCGGAGATTCGCATTTACTCTGCAGCACAGAAAGAGACATAAACTGTATATCACACATAGATACTGAACTAAAAAACAAGACAAAGCACGTAAGAAAACATGCAGCACAATGCGAGCACAGCACCACATACTTTTCCACTTTGTCTCACGTGCTGGTGAGTAAGTGAGAGTGTGGGCTATGCAGACAGGGCCCATTTTTCTCTTTTCCTGTGGTCGGAGTAGGGATTTATTTTCGCAGTTCTTTGGAGGAAGGTCACTGTTTTGCTGAATTTGAAGCATTTGAAGTATCCGAGGCCCCATCCCTGTTCCACATTAGAGAAATAGCTCATTCATTTGGACCTGTCAGGGTGCATAATGGTTCTCAGAAGCATTATACACTCTGCTTACTGCTTGTCAAACTGGGTCACCCAAACATTTTGGCCCTTGATCTCATTATGTAATTTACCCTTGTGTTACACTCCGAACAGGTAAGATCTTCACTGACAAAAAAGTGTCACCAGTTCCCTAACGGTTTTATATATAAGATTAGACAAATGGCCTCAAATGGAAGACAGCACATGTTTGTATGCAGAGGAAATATCTAGTGTCAGATGAATTGTGAGCGGATATTACATTGGACTGTTTGACACATGACTATCTGGTCTTCCTCTGCGTCTTACAGGTAATATTTTACTCTAATAGGTATTGAAGGATCTGGTCGAAGCTGAAAAAGGACGATGTCCAGGGCCCTCTGTCAGTGCAGGACAGTGCATTGTTCTGGAGTTCAAAGTGGAGGAAGGAAACTTTATTCCAGTAAGCATCCAATAAGACAGCAATTGTAGAAAATATTCAAAAAGTAAAGCGCTGACAGTTGGTAATAATTTACCATCTACAGTGACATTACTTTGTTGATTAACTGGTGATAGCTCCTTTTGTTTGTAAAAGTCTTATTCTCTGTTCTGCTGCCTCTGAGCTCATGTTACATTTAGCGAGGTAAAATGGGTGTTTTGTGAGTTGAAAATAGGACCAATATGAAACAGACCCATTCATTCTGACTCTGGTCCACTTAAGGTAATTGAATTTGACTCTGGCGTTTTTCTGTAGTTCAGGCTTTTGAGCTGCTACATTGTTCACTTTAGATTCAAACTCAGAAGAAGTAAAGTCTCCATACGCTCACTTCCTCACTAAATCAGCAATATCTGTTTCAAAGTTTTGTGGAAAACCACAAGGGTGTAAACACACTCGTACACACATGCACAAACACATCGGTCTTTAAAAAGACCAATAAACATTGAGGCCAGCTGCCCTTGAGAGGTGTACTAATTTAGAGAGGACTAATTCAGAACTAGGCTAGATATTTTCAGACTCACACTTCTACTCCTCTTGCCACAAGGTTTTGTTTGTCTGTTTGTATGACCTCTAAAAGATACTGATGGGCCAGTTTGTCCCCCTGAGACTGCCTTTTTTCAGGAAAACATATTACATTTCAGTGATAAGTGTAGATAGCCCTACTTATGAGGTTGATTAAATACGATACATCCATTCATGGTCAATGTAAAGTGCATCACTGTCTGTCCTTTTATCGGGCATTCACCCATAAGTGTTTTGTCTGCTTCTTAATCCTCTGTAGTATCACATAGTTGCCTCAGTCAAAACAACTGCTGGATTGAATTGAAATATAATTACCATTTAAGATGTTCGTCCTGAAAATCAATACTTTGAACCTGTCTAATGTTCAAAAATCTAATTTTCCAGGTAGTCTGCTTCCTGAACAAATAGGTGAAACACAAATTTCAATTTCCGGGTTAATGCTAGAGCAAATATTAGTCTACAAATGTTATGAGGTGAACTTGGAGAACATATTAGCTCATCCAGAGGAACATTTCAATTCAGTTCCATTCAATTTTACTTGTACAGCCCTATATCACGACAAGGTTACCTCACAGGGCTTTACAGAATTAAACTAACAACAGTCAAATAAATGGTAGATGAAGAAAATGAATTCATGTCCTTGGCATCCCCCGTCCTTAGACCCCCCTTCTCCAAAACTCTAAAAACCCAGTAGGAAAAGAGAAACCTGAGGAGAACGTCAGTGAAGGAGCGATGGAAGGACAGGCTGTAGATGTACCAGGACATACATTTATAGATGATGATGTAGTAGGGTGGGGGCACATGAGGGAGTCCATCTAGTCTGAAGAGACAGGTGAGGGTGAGGAGGTCCATCCAGTCACCTCAGATCCTGTCGTCATAGTGGCTGCAACTGAAACAGTAGTGGGACACTGGCTGAATAAATGTTCTGCACTTATATAGTGCGATATCTACACCTTGGTACTCAAAGTGCTTTACAAACCTCACATTCACCCATTCACACACACGCTCATACAGTAGCTACTATGCTAATGTACCATGTCAGATCCTACTGGGAGCAATTCAGGGTTCAGTGTCTTGCTCAGGGACACTTTGACATGGGGACAGTGGGAGCCAGGATTTGAACCGCCAATCCTTTGGCCATTGGACAACCCACTCTACCAACTGAGCTACACCCCAATAGTAATGAATGTGCTATGTAAACTAAGTAGCATCAACATATTTGCATATAAGCTTTTTGATTTTATATTTTAAGTTTTGGTGTACTTATTACAACCAGGGTGTACCACTAACAAAGAATAAGTGATGCACAAAATGGATGGATGGATGGATTGGTAGATGAGCTACCCAGTTTCCCAGATCAGGTGTTTCGGTGTAGAGCTTTAGGTTAATTAAATTCAATATCTCCATAGAACCATTCAGTCTTTGTATTTTACACATCCTAATGTAAACAGAACTTAGCATTAGCAGTTGTACCACTAAGCACATTAGGAGCAGTGGGATGAAGGCACTCGGGGACCAACTCAGGACCAGCTCAACCGATCTTCATCTGTACCTTGGTCAACGTGATAAGACAATTAACTTACATACCTGGTCTTGATGGCAAGAAAAACCGGAGCACCTGATAGAAACCCAGATGGAAGGACGTGGTTCATCTAGTGTTCAAACACAGAAATTTTTATCTGTGTGGTAAAAGTGCTGACCATTACGCAACTGCACCACTCAAGGTTCTGAAATCTTGTTATTTATTTATATAAAACACATTCCCACTTTACTCACAGAATGAATTTTGGCATAAATGCAAAAGAAAGCTTCCATATTTGGAATAAACAACAGTTAGTGCTAAAAGTAAATATTGATTAAAGGTTGACTGGAAAAAACAATTTAGATGTGTTTTGTGCAATTTTTCATTTAATCCTTAGATTTGTATCTTAACCCGCACTGACAGCAACCCCATCATTTACCCAGAGGAAGTGGTGACAGAGTCCATTATGTTAAGTTAACAGGGGTTTTGCTTCACTTGAAGTGGGGTAATTAACAGCACACTAAGTGCATTGGCCCTTTTTATTGAGCCATGGCTAAGTGGAAACCCCTTTTACAAGAGTCAACGGTTCATCCCCAAGCTTTTTGGGGGTTGGCCAGACAACACAAAGCTACTGACAATGATGAATGGAGGCTTTGCACGCATAGAGCCTCTGACGTCCCATCTTCAGAGGAGAAAACATGGACCTCCTCAGTGACTCCATCTCCATAGAGAAGACACTTAGAGCAATTAAGTCAAGTACTAATGATAGGGGTTAGCCACTGGAGATGATAAAGTGCTAACTCCTGGTGCCATGATACCGAATGTGCAGGTGGGTAAATGAGCTTTTCTCGATTCTCCAAAGCTCTGACCCCACAAGTGGAACTGAAGTCGACATTCGAGATGTGTGAGTTACCTGTTCGCCCACAGCGCCGCGTAGAGCTCTGTAGCTTCCATAGTGTGTGGATGTTTGTGCTGACATATGGTACATGTGCGTCTGTTTATTTACCAGCGTCACATGTGACTGAATGTATGTTTGATTTTACAGCTGCTGAAGGTGTTTGGACTGATGACGAGTAGCTTCTTTTCACGCAGCGCTGCTTATTTTACTCATTATTACATCATTTTGACACTTGAAAGTCTGACTTGTCAGTGAACATGTATGTTTTTCTGCTCCCCCCTTTGTAAACACAGCTTTTCTCGGTGTATATAAAGACAAGTAGTCATGCTTACACTTTACCTCCCCCCTCTGTGTACCTCCGTCTTTGCGAGTGTAATTAATTTTCCAACTTTGACTGCCTGCGTACGGGGACAGAGCATTTCATCACTAGTATGATCGTTGGGGCTGGTCATCATACACAGGTGGTGAAAGACGTGGATTGGGGGTATGTGGCGTGTACTGTAGATTGAATAGTTCAGTGTAAGCTATGCAAGGTCTTTGTCAGGAGCTACCTGTCAGAGAAGGCTGCTGATCCAAACACAGGTGTCAGAGTTAAGGAGGAAGCCGCAGGGGAAGCTGAGAACCAGCTGTGAGGGAGTTAGAAGAAGCCGGCAGCAGACAGCGCGCATATATACTGCGCTTCATCACGTACATCAAAACTGCGATCAAAGGCCAGATAGATGGCTCCTACTCATGAGAGGTGATGCCAAACAGCTTCACATCAAAGATTAAATGACCTCATATGGGAGCATGGGTGGTAGCCAAATCAAGGAGGAGAGGGTAAGCCAGGGCACCAAGGACACTGTGGGGCGTCGGCGAAGTTAGAAAATGAAAGACCCAGTTATATGTGAACTTCTGAGTAAAAATATTTATTTTTCATCAAATTAGGATGGAAGTGAGGAATGTAATGTTGTGATGTACTATTTTGTATGTTCTATGAAGTTGAACTTCTACTGCAAACAAAACCTAAGCATCACTATGTTTTGTTTTGTTTTGTTTTGTTTTCTAATTTAGTATTCAAAGATTATTATTGTTAATTATGTACAGGACATACAAGAATGTTTTTTTCTCTTTCACCTTGGTGATAAATTCCAAAAAAGAATAATAAAGTAGTGTAAAATAAAATAGAGCATAAAATAAACCAAGCTGAAGATGTCACAAATTATTATATACATTAATTTCTTTTATGTCAGTACTATTTCCTTGGATGCATAGAAATGAGGTCCTTTTTAGTATTTTCAGTAAAATGAAGCTTCGCATGAGTTTAATTTGGTCAAAAGGTGCAGTTTCAAAATCTTTTTTTTTCTGTAACAGTATTTATGTTTGCATTAAGTCTTCAATGCACTACCTCATGCAATTTTTCTAATCTCCAAAAGGAAATAGTGGATGAAAATATAAATAAATATATTGAATTAAATAGGATGGAAATAGTGTTTACATTCTTTATATAGAGCAGGGGTTCTCAAAGTGTTGAGGGATGAGGGCCTATATAGAAATCCGTTGCCGACCGGAGGGGTGGGGGCAGAAATAAAAGACTGAAAAATACATTCAATTTGCAGTATTGTAGTAAGAAAATATTGCAGGTTTA
>JAPSES010000249.1:1742319-1773767 GCA_029822895.1 Maxillicosta whitleyi
TTGCAATGATAAAGAATCCTTTAAAAAATTCCTGGATCCAGACAGTGATCTGGATCACCTCCAAAATTTAATCATCTTTCCTTGTCTCAGAGCGAACATTTACTGAATATTTCATTAAAACCCGTTCAGAACTTTTTGCGTTATCTTGCTAAATAACAAACCCTGGCAATAACATAACCTCATTGGTGGAGGTAACCAGCAAGAACGCAATATTCAACACTGAAAAAACAAAACAAAACACACCTTGGCTGGACCCCGTCAACACCACCCTGCTGACACATACATTCATCTGCAAAGTCAGACAGTGTGAAAGATATGATCTACCTCCAAGTGATGATGAATAGAGTGCAAACTACTCTGAACTTTATAATTACAATGATCACACACTGCTGTAATTCTTACTTGACACACTTAACACTTCAGCTCGGTCTTGCTCGGCTGGCATAGACATGCCACACCAATAAATATGCATTCCTGCTCTCCTCTCTGCAAAGATTAAAGGTGTTTTTTTTAACGTGTTCATTACTCTGAAGCTGTTGTATGCTTGTTCTGCAGGATGTGTATTGGTGTAGTCATACCTTAAGTTGGCTCGGAACATCCACTCACGCTATAGAACACTTGTTTTTATGCCCCCAAAACCCAATCCTACATTGTGTTCTTATCATAGACATCCCAGAAGCTTCTCGAAAACAAGCCAACGTGCCAGCATGTTTCTCTCTCTCTCTCTCCATTACCCACTACGCTTATCTCCAAAGTAAATAAGGGCTCCCATCCTGTCTGGAGGGGTTCTGTCTCTTTACGCAACTATCAGTGGTTGGAATCACACAACTCATTTATAAAAATGTTACACATGTTTACCAAATGTTTTCCAAAACTTTTTGGAACTCCTTTGACAAAATGTCCTGTAGCACAAACATAAAACATTAGAGTAAGAGGTTGGACTTTTTTCAAATATATAATATAATCTTGGTTTTAGATTTGGCCTCAGTTTTGCAAACAGTAATTGAACATACTATCAAACTGACTCAAATGCCTTGGTTCAGACTCACTTTCCCAGGCTTTATGTCAGTGGAAAATGGTTGTAAATTTTTCATAAATTTTTCCACAGACGCGTTAATATAATAATTGCACCAACAGGCAATAGCGTAAAGGTCTGAGAGAAGCGAAACACCTGCCATTACATACTGCAATTAGTACCATTTTCATAACATCCTTATATAAACCGTTCCATTTCTGTTCCTCATCTTTGAGATCCAAAATTATTATTATTGTTATTATTATTACAATTATTATTGCAAAGTTATTGTTGTAGCTGTTTTGTCTGTCACTGTCAAAGCCCAAATGATGCTATTAATATAAAAAAGAAAATTTAATACTGCTTATTGTATAGTATATATATCACATAGTATATATTATTGTATGTTGCTTAATGTATTTTTTATTTATTTCTTATTTCAACCTGTCTTAAAAGTGTATTTGAATTGTTAATCAGTGTGAAGAACTTTGGGCTACAGTTTTTGTATGAAAAGTGCTATACAAATAAAGTTTATTATTATTATTATTATTGAAGTGTATGGTGGTATTTTCAGAAGTTCACATAAAGTTATAGGAATTTGCAACAAAAAGAAAAGCACAAATGTACAATAATTATAGATATGCACTACTGTCAAGCTCTCATTCACAGCAGTACATATTCTGACTTAAATGGCAGCATCTTCCTTCTACATGGGAGAGTGTAAACATGCAGTAAACTCACTGTCCACTTTACTGTTTACACCTACCTATCATGGTTGTTCAAAATTCAGAAGTGAACTAAATTCAACTCAGTTCTTGAATTTGAATTGAGATTTCAAACAGGATGCAAGAATGCAGATGCAGAATTGTAATTAAAATTCAAATTCCAGATGTATTTAACAATGCAGCTTTACAGCATATATTACATATGATTACAACATGAATTTCATACAGATATTCTATGGACTTTATATACACAACAGTTTGTTATAGTAAATAAGGCCTTTCTTTCTTTCTTTCTTTCTTTCTTTTTTTTTTTTTTTTACCACAAATGAATATTATGTGGCCATGTGTGCTTCCTTTGCACCTGTTGACAAGATTTTTAGTGTTAGCAAAATATTTAGACCAGAACGATGCCACTTCAGTGACAAAACATTTGAGGAACTCTTAACCATGAGATGCAACAATGTTACCTTTGAATTAATGTAATAAATGATAATTGCATTTACCAAAACATTGTTTCATTTGATTACTTTGAAATGAAGATATTGCTCATTATTCAACATTAAGAGTATATATGCTTAATCTTAGTGTCTGTACTTCCATTTGGGAGAAAAATATATGTTAAAAGTATCACATTCTTACTGATATGTGATATGTGATGTGAATGAATTTCTCTGAATTGCAATCAATATAATTCCATTCTTGTACAATTCAACATCCTAAAGGGTGGAGTCAATTCCATTTCATTCAATTGAATTAAATTCTGAAATTCTGACTTTAGTACAGCCCTGCTGGCTATTACCCGTACCTTATAAAGTGGCCAGAGAGTGTGTATGCCGCTGATGTAGACCATGTGATTCACCCTGTTGTGTATTCAGAGATACACATCTGTATATGTCAGTTGCAACCGGTGATAATTTGAGTTGCTGTTGCCTTTCTGTCCACTTAAACCTATCAGGCCGTTCTCATCTGACCTCTGACAGAAATCAGATATTTTCTTATAGAGAACTGGCCCCTTTTTCCAGACCATTTCGTGGAAAGTCTGTTCAACTGTGTCTGAAATACCGGTACTCAAACCAGCACCTTAGGCACAGACACACACACACACACACAGGTCATCTTGACTATGTCCACATGCCTGAATGTGTTGAGTTGTTGTCATGTGATTAGTAAATTAGACGTTTGCGTATGCAGTCAAACAGATGTACCTAAAAAAGTGGCCAGTGGCTGTATATTCTATGAAAATGTAGATTTTCTAATATTTCTAATCTTCAGATTGTTATAAAGGATCCAGACATGTCAGACTCTGTGAGGTAGACCTGCTTCTGTTTGGAAAGTCAACAAGATTTGATTCAGTTATTAATTATTAATTAAAAATGCTAGAGTTCTACACTATCAAAAATGTTGCTGTTATTGTACTTTTACATACATGCTTGTAAATCTAAAAGGATAATGATGATGATGATGGTGATGAAGATGATGATGAAGATGATGATGATGAGACATTACTGATTCATTGGTCAAAGGCAGCAACAGAATAAAGTGTAAGAAAAAAATGTGCAAACATAGAATAAACATTGTGCAAAAGACAATAAAACAATAAAATTATATATAATATAAAAAATAGTAATAACAGTAGTAAGTAATACAATTCTACAGACTATATACCAAGGATATAATATTTTGGGATGTTTCATAATAGTTTTGTTTTATTTAGTTTTGACTTTTTGTTCTCTCACTCAGTTATTTTTAATTACTTTTTAGAACAGGCTCGCTCCCTTTTATTATTTTTTTCTTTCTTGCAATGTTTTCTTTCATTAGCTTTTAGTTTTTAGTAGTAGTAGTAGTAGTAGCAGTTTAGTAGTACTTTAGTAGTTTATTAGTAGTTTAGTTTTTTCTTTATCTTTTATCTTTCTCACTGTTACCGTCAAAGAAATCCCATACAAGACTCTGGGCTTTCCCCCAACTTTAGTCTCCACGTTGCCAGTGGGGACGAGAAGCTGACACTAAAGTGACGTGAAGTACCCAACCATGAATGCCATATGGTGCCACCAGCTAAAATTACTCAAGCAAAATGAATCAATTTCATATCAATCCGAGAATGACAAAGACGAAAACCAAAGGGAATTTTTGCTAGTTTTAGTTTTTGCTAATTTTAGTTAGTTTTGTAAGCACACAATATAATTTCCAATCATTTTTTAAAATTAATTATATATTTTTTTTATTTCAGTTAATGAAAATGTTTTTTCAATCCTAGTTTTCCTCATTTCCTTAGTCTTTGTTCACAATAATATATAATATAATATAATATATTGCTATATACTTATTTACAAAAGAGTGGAATTGCAAAATGTCAGACAGTGCAGATGAGACATAAACAATGGTAGAAGCTTTTCTTTGTATTGGCCTGGGGGTATTTGGAAGCTTTGTTTTGGAAGCAAAAGCCATTACTATTAGGATTAGTGCTAGGGAATCACATTCATCACCCTGAATTCAGCTTTCAAGAAATGCTTGTTTAGGCTAGTCTAACGAAGTTTAGTTCTCATGTTTGGAAGCTAGCTCCATTGTTTGTAATTAAAAGGTCTAAGTGATAAGAAACAAGTCACTGTGCGTGAATAACAAAGCGTTGCTGTCAGATATTTGACATTTCCTAGTCGGAGACATTACCTACTGACTGGTAGTCATACGTCAGTGGTCGACTGTGACACTGGTGACACTGGTTCATGGTGAAATGTGTACAATGTAGTCATTGTATGTTGGTAATGTACGGCTATATTCTTTCTAAGAATTGCAGAAGTGAAGCAAAACACAAACTGGAGAAACTGGAGAAATGAACTTTAAGAGCTTGCATGCCTTTCATTTATTCATATCAGCAGGGGAGATGCCAGAAAACAATTCAATTAATCTTTGGCAGAGTGCAGGAAGACTGTGTAGAAGACAGGATAAACACACACACAAAGCAGGGGAGTGAAAGAGAGAAGGAGGAAGGGAGAGAGAGAGAGAGCATTAAGAGATGTAAACACTGATCGTGAAGGAAAACGTGCCATGAAAGCCACTCTACCACAGTCCAGGACCACATAAACAGACCAGCTTCTAAAATGTTGGCGGAGAAGGCATCGATGATCAACTGTGGGAATCCAGTTGTAAACACTGTCTATCAGCGTAAGGAGAGGACGGCCCGGGCACTGGTGCCAGACTGTGTGTATGTGTACAGAAAAGTATGGCTACCTGCGTGTGTGTGTTGCATTTGCGAGTCTTCGTGTACATGCATCAGTTTGACTGTATATACTGTATGGGTGTGGAGGGCTGGACCTATTTCAGATTAGAGCACTAAATGTTTATTTCTACTCCTTCAAAAGTCGGTGAGTGTAATTGGTTGCAGTGCAGAAGCTTGTTTTACACAATCCCAAAACCCACAGCCATAAAGTTGTGTTCACTTTTTTAAACAAAGATAGGTTGTTATCATTATTTAACACAGACAGACGCCTGTATTAACTGCTTAAGATGGGTTTTTTTTTCTTCTTACTTGGTGGTGTATAATATCTCACGGACTCTGTTTATATCATGACTTTATATAATGACACCACATCTTAGTAAGTTAGAACCATAAACCAAATGAGCACCAATACTCATAATTCACTGAAAAGCCAACTTCTATATAGGTCTATAACTTGCAACTTATAAGCAAAATGAAATAACAAAGAAAAAAAAAAAAAAAACAACTCCAAGGACTTTTTCTAGTTGTACTTTTATGTGCCCAAACAACATTTTATTACTTGACGTCAAGGAAGTAAGAGGAGGTAAAAATAGTCAGGGTAAAAATAACACATTCCTACAGAGTGACAGATCAACATTTGCACATTTAGTGCAAATTCTGCTTCACTCCTGTGGCTGCAAAGAGAAATATTGGTGGGAGGCACGTTCCCAGAAAAAGCTTTTTTTTTTTTTTTGTCTGTGTTGAAAAGGATAATTGCTCATCTGAGCTCACACAAGATGCCTCTCTCCCTTTCCAAAGGCAACATAAACTTCTTGTGCATTCTTGTGAGAAGAGTTATGTCGACCTCTCTCTCTCTCCTGGAGTGTTTGTGTGTGAATGAAAAGGCTTTGTGTGCGAGGGAATGAGTGTGTTTTTGCTCACTTGGTGTTATGATTCTGAGTGTACACAGAATGCAGTGTACAGATGCTGTATTTCAAACTGTGGGGAGGTGACTACAGTGAGCTTTTCTGAAGTGGGTGAATTGTGGGAGAAGGGAAGAAGTTTGGTGGTGGCGGCGTTGGAAGGAGGGTTGGGGTTGTATTTGAACATTTGAGTCAGACTTTAGCAATGAGGGAGTAGAGGAGGCTATGAATGAGAGTGCTTGTTTATGTGGATCACTGGGATCCATTTTAACCCATTCAGACTCTCTTTTTTCAGGTTTTGCACAGGAAGTAGATGCTCCACACATGGTCATGCCTGGATGAAAGACAAATCATGTGTTCAGGAAAGGAAGTCAAACACACCGCCGCACAGCCAGACAAAACCCTTTGTAGTCTATCAATGCATACGGCTCTGTGCACAAAAAGCCCTCCAATAATTGCAGTGTTTACACAAGGGATATGGGGCTTGCTTTTCGTCACACGTGCTGCACAAAGTCTATCTCCATCCACAGAAGGCGGAGGTTAATTGGAGTGAGATCCTCTTTCTATAGTAAGCCTTATAATGAAACTCATCTCTCTGCAGGAGCAAAACTGGATCAGGAATGTAACTGTAAACTGTCGCTGACATTTCAGCGAGAGCCAAATGTGTCGAAGGAAGTCTTGGCGTTTAGCATCGCATGCACACAAATTGCTTTTCCTGTTTATGCAGCTGCTTTATTCAGTGAAAACTCTAGATAAAACAACTATTTCAGGATGTGAATTAGATGAAGGAAAATACCATGTCTAAATACTGTATGTGCACCTGGTGACACTCAGTCAGAGGGCTGTGAGTGCTGACCCTCTGGTACAATCTTAAGATGGAAGAAAAAGGGTTGGTAATTGACATGGCAGATTTGCAGTAATGCATATAAATCACTTACTCCTACAGGTATGTTTTTTTTTTGTTTTTTTTTACAACCACTAATGACACTACTAATAATACCAAGTATGCATTTTTCATTGTTTCTTTAAGGATGAGTTCACTGCAATGATACTGTCACTGTGCACATTTGCTTCATCACAGCTTTGGTTACATCCCCCTCACAGTCTGACTCAAACAAACAGGAGTATACATGTAGTAGTGCATCTAAATTTATAATTCTCACCGCATTTCACATAAAGTTTCAAAAACTGTCTCTTTCACTGTTGTTGACAGTACAAATAACCACAACAGTGACTAGAGCAGTACGCTCACGCTGTGTTATCACCTTGTGGTGAATGTGTCAGCAACTTTATCATTAAATTCAAAGCCCATCTCTGAAAACAAATGCATCATCTAGCTAACAATGTTGTTATTGTTTTCTGTTGTTAGACTAGAACATGAGTTAAAATTCATTAATAAACTTCAAAACCCTGAGGGCAACTGCAGGTGGGTTATAATTTTGTCACACTGATGCATTATTAAGCAAATGTGGATTTGTGCAGGTTCAGACCTGTCCCATTCAACCTCTTTAGAACAGTAATGTTGTTGTTGTTTTTGTTGTTGTGTTGTTTTCCCATGCATGAGTTCTGATAAAAAATCATTGCCAGATCAGATCTGTAGATTATCAAAAATAACCAGAACACATATAAGACTTGAAAACCCAATGCACCACAAATAAAATTCCAATCATCTAAATTTTGGAGGGGTGGAGACAGAAATTGCAATGATTCATGGCTCATAATTGACAAGTTAAACCAAAACTATCTGCACAGCTTGCTTCTTTTTAATTAGGCTGAGTGAGGACTTTCTCATTGCTCAAAAACACTTCAGTAAGGTTGCTTTTCACTCTCTCAGACTTGAAATCTGCTCCATAGTTCAGATGACCTCTCCTTGAAACTACAAACTGCAAGGCCTGCAGAGTCTAAAGTTATTTTTCTGGTCCGGCATCAGAGTCTAAATAAACTTGTGGTTGCTTTTCGATGGATGAGCTTCACAGGAACATGTACGGAGTGATTCACCAGAGTTCAAACCACAGTGCGTCTGGAAGTGGGAAAGAACAATGGTATCAAAAGATCTCCAGCTCAGCCTCGGACACCCCTCTGTGCCACACACAGGTTGTGATCTGTCCTCTGTGAACTCACCGGGACATCACTGTCTGAGATTAGAATGTCCAGAATGTGCCCCTGTGGTCAGCAGGCCCGTGAAGAAATCATTTGACAAGGATTTCTCCCAGATCCAGTCCTTAACAAAGACATTCCGGGTCCACCTCTCACCTCTCGCTCTGGACCAGGTCTCAGGAATTTCTACCTCAGGAGTTATGATTTCGACCTCTGTGTCAGTCAGTTGGGGACCACCCTCATCTAAACATATCAGCTCTCACTTTGTCCAAGGGGTTCATATTTGGGTTTGTAACATCATATTGAGCATATTTTGTGATAGTGCATTGACATCAGCTGCTTGGAATGTCTGTCAGTTCACTAATCTTTCCCACCCTGCTCAGTGCATAGCTCACCACTATAGCGTGTCATTAGCCTATGAAAGATTTGTGTTTTCAGAGGAAAACGCGTAGGAGGTGTGCGTGTCACCGTCTTTGATGTTGTCAGGTACTGAATGTCTTGGTTCTAGTAAAAACAAAATGTTAGTACTGTTTAAGGCTGAGTAAGGTGTTCATGGAATTTTTTTTTTTCAAGGAATACATATAATCTCATCACCTAACCCCCCCCCTTTGTTTTTTTTTTATTCACTTCTTCTTCTTAACTGTCTTTCACATTTGTCCATTTATACACTTCTTCATCCATTATAACTTCTAATTTTCTTCAGCTGTCCAAAACTTTCTTCTTTCCCATCTCAAAAAAACATTTCCTCTATTTATTACATCTCGGCTCATCCCTGTTTTCCAGCTACTTAATAATTTTTTTTTTTTTTTTTGCCATTATCCCCCTCAAATGGACCATTCTCTAACCACGACTCTCTCATCTTCTCCTGCTTCCATCCTTCTTTTGTACTCTCTAAAAATGTATCTAAACCATTTTACCCCCAGCCCTCTGTCCCCCCCTTTGTTGCGTGCGACGAACAGAGGTATACTCTTTCGTCAAGCCTGCACAAGTGGAGGGGAGGAGGTGGTCAGAAATGAGGGGGAGGAGAAGGAGGTGGTAGAGGGCTGCTGAGACAGATCCATTTTCAAAGCGCTATCTTTTCATTTGTTTTCCTTCAACATTTCACTGCTATTTCGGAAGAAGAAGAAAAAAAAAAAAGGCTGCGGAGGGAGAGAGAAAAAAAGAAAAGAAAAGGAAAACCATACACATGCTTGCAGACACATACTGAGAAAAAGCCCAGATGGCCATCACTCATAAAGGGAATCTTTCAGGAACGACTCACTAGTCTGTCTACCATGTTAAGACAAGACACACCAAGAGCCAACCCCCACCGCATCAAACCACAGCTGCCAAATGGAGATCTGTATCAGTGCCTGTGAAAAAAAAAAAAAGAAAAAAAAGAAAAAGCAAAGCGCTGTCATCCAAATGTCACCCTAAGTGAGCATCAAACAAGACTCACCTGTGGTTGCAGAACAGTTGCTTTTATTTGAAACTCAACCTTTCCCAAAAGAACTCCCCCACCCTATGTCTTGGCAAGCGATACAGACCTTGATATCTGTCTAGGATGTTCCTCTTTTCTTAAATCAATCCAAGAAGCATGTATCCATCCCCCCGAGGCTGCTTTTAATCCCCTCATCATGAGAAGAACCGCAAAACCTCCTCATAGTTGTCTCCATTCCCACAAGCATGCTTGGGACAGAAACACATTTTCATTTATCTGCTGGAATCTCTTGTCGGTGACATGCCCTTGTAAAGTCACATGAACTCTGAAAAGAGGAGGGAGGGATGGAAAGAGGCGAGAATGAAAGGATGAGAGCGGAAGAGCGAAGGGTCGTCTCCACCCTTAGCAGTTAACAGCTCATTACCTTGTGTCACATTGTTTTATGTACAAGCTTGTGTCTTAGGTGGGCTGTAATGGTATAGTGAACGTCAGGCCCCACATACTCCTGGGAAGCTTTTTTTTTTTTTTTTTTTCCCTTGTTCCTTTTAAAGAGAGACAACAGTAGATGGACCACCCTGATGGGGATTTATGTAGACAGGAGGTCATTGAGTTTTACTGCCAAGTTATCTGAATGTGACAAAGGGTCAAAGAGGTCAGATAAACAAGTTGTTGGTCATTAGATCTAGTCATGTACATTAGTTGAACACTGAGATTCACACACACACACACAGTAAATTTAGATTTTTGAGCAAGTTCCTGAAACCAGTCTTGGTTTATCTGATTACTCTCAGGACAAATTGACAGGATATGGAAAAAATGAAAAATTCAATTTACTAATGATGAGGCCAAATCTTATTTTCATCAGGAATTTCGGAAGCACATGTGCGTTGGTCTGCTGTTGTGAAAGAGAAGCAGAAAAAAAAGGCTACTTGTCTGGCACTAGATTTGTACCTGAATATAGTGACACAATCCCAGACTTGGAATCCAGTCAACGCAACTTAACCCCCCTCCGTGAGAAACACCTACTTCTTAAGCAGACCAGAGGAAAAGGAAGCAGGACGAGGAGTCCACGCCCGAACACATATCAGTCACTGTTATGTCAGTTTGAGGATGGCCAGTCAGTTGGCATGGATGATAAGGCATTGTTACAGAGTGATGGAGTGTGAGAAAGCGTGATAATGATGTTGCTAAATGTTGTGTTCATGCCAGCAGTAGTGTAGGAGCACAGGCAACAATCCAGCTCAGCAAACCCTGGACGAAACTTTCAAATTATTACATTTATAGAATGACCCATCAGACATTTACAGACAAAAGGGGCAGGAGTTGAGTTTTGGAGATATTACTGAAATTCATTTCAAAGAAGCAGACAGGAAAATAGCTATGAATGGAAAGAGAAAGAAAAGGCAGAGGGAAGAGAGAAAGGAAAAGAAACTTTAATCACAGAAACACTGACCCATAAAAAAGGAGAAGCAGACACAAGTGGAAACCAGAGGAATGTCAGCCAGCTGGGGGATACATCCATCTATCCAGCTCTTTCTGCTGCATTTCTACTTAAAACTATGGGTAAATTGGAAGGGGTGGGGGTTGGTAGAAAGAAAAAGTCCCTGAAACAAAAACCAAATTGAA
Organism: Maxillicosta whitleyi; assembly: GCA_029822895.1. NCBI lineage: Eukaryota > Metazoa > Chordata > Actinopteri > Perciformes > Neosebastidae > Maxillicosta > Maxillicosta whitleyi. The sequence continues at coordinate 1,753,319 of JAPSES010000249.1, forward strand.
GGATGAGCTAAAACCAGCAGTGCTAAAACCCTGTGGCCGTGGGACTGGGTCCCGGAGCAACAGGCCGCACATCTCTGAATTTTATCCAAGAATGACTTTGACTCCCATACCTCACTTTGGCCTTTCACACTATGAAGAGACACAGCTCTCATATGGACCACTGACGGGTGCTAATTACCTGATTGGTCAGTTTGCTGGACATCCTAGCCACGGTGTCTCACAGGCTTCTTCACAGACTCCACTCTTCCCTTTCACCGGCCCAAACTCAGCCCCACCATCCTCGAGCTAAACCCACATCCCCTTATTGGAAGCCAAGGCCAATTACTGTAGCTGCATCCATGCTCACACTGCTGACTTTTCTCTTTTCATACTCACTTGTGCACACAATGCTAACAAGAACAAGATGTTTTGTGATGGAAATTCTTATCAGTAGCTTGCAGATCAGCAGGATACAAAGTTCACTGATTTACAATGAAAGGGTTACATACCATAGAGGCACTCTTTTTGGCTTGTGGAAAGGAAAAGTGTGCATGGATATGTGATTAAAAAGACTTGCGTGTGTTATTTTCACACCCTCCTGTTGTGTCCTAATCAGTGGTCCTGGAGGAAACCACTTCCCCACCAGATGAACTCTGAATTCCATTCAGACGGAAAAGGTTTATGCCATCAAATATGATGGAAACATATGTATACATCATAGGCATTCAAATTGTGTCCTGGGGAAAAAACATTTACAGAGAAATGATTTACTGGAATGACAAGCAGTAGTGTTGCTTTAAATAGCTCTGTCATTTCTAGATGTTTGGATCATAGATAAAGGAACGGTGAACAACACTGCCGATCTTTTATCAGTTCAGGCATGTATTGCGCTGCTTTCCTTGGGTAATCTTGTGGAATGAGCAGTGCTGCCTGGCCTATTGATGTTACCGAGCGGCACACTGCTGAATGTCTCTCGACAAGGCCCAGCTCAAGCGGATCTCTGCAATCATGAGCAACAGGTGGGCTTGGACAGTGTTCCCTCCACTGCAAACAATTTTGCTTTGAAACCCCTAAAGCCTGATCCAAGACAGGAAAAACTTCCCATTAGTGCTGCTTATTTTCTTTTCATGGACCACACACACAAGCAGACACACACAAACACACCAAAACATGTAAGCAAGGAAACATTGCCTTGACTTTCATTCATTTCCTGCAGACTTTAAACATAACCTATTCATGCCTGACCCCAAAAGCAAGCATTTAACTAAAACAGATCAGAAAGCTTGTGAAGACCAGTTATGCATCAGTGCATGGTTGGTTCTCACCTCTGCAACATGAAGAACAAACACATAGCTCGGTCATATATGAAAGTATGTTGGCAGAATGGAGAAATACAGATTTTCTGTGTTTCAGATGCTCTGTGTTCCAGTTGGAGGAACAGTGAGCTCCAGCTACAGTGGGTTTAACGTTGTAATCAGAGCCCGGAGCCATCCACCCTGTGTTGGGACTCTGGAGTGGTTTGAGACTAGGCCAGACATTCCAGAAGAGATCGCCGCCCAGACACCCAGCAGCAGCCAGTCAGCAACAAATTCCAGAATAGCAGTGCTGCCGCTAAAAATAGTCATCTGGACAGGATAGGGCTGGAGAGCTGGGTGTGTGGAGGGGGCCAGTGGATGGAAGAATGATAGAAGATTGGAAGCTCAACAGGAAAGGAGGGTGGTTTATTCCATTCCATATCCAGTCACAATGTTATCACAGCGGCACAGAGGAAAAGGAGTCCTGCAGGGATGTGAGTTAGGAACCTGTGAGCCCTTTCTGAACCAGCAAGAATGAAAGAGAGTTTATAAAAATGTAAGCGCATGTGCTCATACGTTTGTGCGTCCACATGCAAGCCATCGAAAGTGGCCCCTCTGACTGTTATTTCTAAAACAATGTGTCAGCTAACAGAGGGAACACACGCTCCTCTGTACTCAAGACTTTCTTCAGGCCTAGTTCTCTGTTTATTTTGCCTGCAATGAACGGACAGCTTGGTTTACAACAGCCACCTTAAACCCTCTCCGTGAAACATCCTGCCTGCAACAGCAGCCAGACGTGCCGAGGCAGCGCTGACCTCGCCAAATCCTCCGCTGCTTTTTGCCCAGTTTGCAGAATATCCCTCTACTTTTTTCATATGAAGCCATTTTTCTGAAAACAAAGGAGTTGTAAACTGATTTTGAGCGCATGTAAATTCTTCAGCTTTCATGTCCCAAATCCCTCTGCGTGTGATGGCTTTTATCGGTTGTAGCTCAAAGAGGCCTGCTATGGCTGAAGCCGCTTTTCAAGTCTGCGCTTTGAGCTGAAAGTAAAGAATAGCTTATATCCTTACACATTATGCAGGCTTCTATATCTGCAAGGCATAGAGTTGGGGTCACGCTAAAGGACCGGATAGGATATTTGGGGAGCGGGGTACTGGTGCTTTGAATGTTTAGCTGGGCATGCTGTTTCCACCAATAAACCCCCACCTCCAGGGGCAAATAGGCTCACCTTTTACACATGGAAGGAGGAGGGTAAAGAAGGGAATAGTTCAGAGGGTCTAGCAGCTGGACTTTATTTAAAGGTCAAAAAGTGAACCAGAAATTGCTCTGAAGACATAAAAAAATTCCTTTGAAACTCAGATCATATCAGTGTCAAGGGTGCAGCAGTTGCATTCTTAAGAGAACTTTTCAATTTTTCAGCGCAGCATTGTCTGTATTTGCCTTTGCATGTGACTCAATTACTGCAGACAAAACAATGGTTAAATAAATATATTCTTTCTCGGCAGTATTATGCATGTAGTATTACATCTTAGCTTTGTTTTCGTCTGCCTTCAAGTTAGACAGCTGGAATTTGCATTAAAACAGAAAGCAGCTTGTGTCTGTTCCAAGGATAATGATCTTGCTCTGTTTTAGAAAAGCAAAAATAATGACTTGAGAGGAGAATTAGTGTATTTTTTTTAAATCAGTGTGACAAAAATGAATATTGATGTAGGAGATATTTATAAATAGAAGAGTTAAAACTTGCCATTAGAGCTCAGACTAGCTTAAGGAGGCCAATTTCAGACTTTCTTCAATTTGAGGATAACAGTTTCAATGTGTGATTGAGGAAACCTAAACCCTACACTGTATAAGCATTTGATGTTGTCTTCTTCCAAGGCCCACAGCCTGCATCTGGCCTGCACGAGCTGGGGGTGCTGTCCTACTCATCAGTACCAAACCCCCAAAAGACTGCAGAGCTTCTAGCCATAGAGATTGTAGCCATCCGCCCACTCCCCCTCCGCAAAATGTGGATCAAATTAACCCGGCAGCAGCAATGTTCTCCCTCGACAATCAATTGACTCTCCAAGTCCTAAAAACAGACACTCTTGTTTCTTCCCTGAGCCAGACATGAACTGTGTTCTCTTCTCCGTGTTGTCTGCTGCTGTTTGTTTGACTCTGTCAGTTTTCTAATGACAAAAAAATTGCTTTTCTCCAGTGAACAGAGGGACTGTTATAAACTATTCTGATGTAATTACCAACAGGTGTGCTGGGTCTAAAAACAATACTATTCTTTGAGCATGTAATATCAACACTTTAGTTACATAAATGGATTTTTCCCCACATTTGTTCTTTTCCCCAGGTATCGTTTCGTTTACTTGTGCCACTATTTGCCATCCAATTAGCTCCAAATTGTCTATCATGTAATTGGCAGTGTAGTCGGTTTGACTGGCCAAAATCCTGATTTCAATTTGATTGGTACTGGCTGGTATCATGAATCAACCGCTTTTCCTCAGAATAAATGGGTGTGAACGCGAGGATATCATATTTTTCTGTAGACAAAACCCGTCTTCCAGGTACATCCCAAAGTCCAGTTGGATTCAGGGATATATAATTGTTTTTAGTGGTAACCGCGTTTTTTGTTTTTTTTTTTAAATAATGGAACAAAATGTTTCCTATAACAGAGCTTTTATGACAACAATTCAAGCCATTGCAGAATAAGCCTGAAATGAGAATGAAAATAAAATGCTTTGGGTGGAGTGCCACTAACATTCTGTTCCAACAAAAGTGGGCGTGTGGATTAATTGGAAAACTGTTTCTTAATGTCAACTGCAAGTTCTTTTCTGGTGTTGCAAAGTATCCCATCCCTGCTTTCTATGGAGTGAAAAGGTTTTTAGCAGGGCTACAATTATGCAAATTGACCTGTTCTATTTCAGTGAAGGTGAACATTTTGTCCCAGTTTAGTGATTGATTTCCATATGCTGAAGTAAATGGCAAAAGTAGTATATATTTGGTACATGGATCATGACTGATGACCTCCTTTATGCTTTCATGTAGGTTTTTGGGTCATGTATTCTTAGATAAGTCATCTCTTCAGAGCTTCACTGTAATTTGGTCCCTTCTGTGTTACAGTTAAGTGGATTAGGTGTTTTAATTTCTCTTTTACTGCATGCAGCTGTGTATAAAATTCTTATACTGTTTATCCATTCCCTCCACTGGATCAAAACAAAATGACTTGTAAGAGACCTATTTTAAACCAACACTAGAAAGACAAGTTTTACTCTGGAAAAGCATTTAAGGACATTTAAAGGTTCTTTTTTTGTGAGACAGCAGTTACAATGAAGCTTATTTATTGGGTGATAATTTGCACGTCAATGTCTTACTTAAAAAAAAAAAAAAAAAAAAAGGCTCCCAATAAAATGCACCAATAAAAACACAAAAAACAACTATTATCTTTCAAAATCCATTTATTTGAGCTGATACAGTACAACAGAGGCATTGTGTTGAGTAGAAATATACCCAAATGGATGAATTAAGACATTTTACAGGATTTTTGGAAATCTTGTTGATTTGTTACTCCTAAAAAAAATCACACTTGACCACTGCCCTTACAATGAGATGATACCACTCTTTTTTTTTTTTTTTTTTTTTTGAGCAAACAATGATATTCTGGTGTGCAGTTTGTCCTGAACACATCATACAGTCAAAAGCAGGCCAAGTGTGAACATTGAGTTCTTTGACAATTTAAATGGCTTGATCACCAATAAATACAAGTATAAAAACACATTGATAATAACTTTCATTATCCAAAAGAAAAACAAAAAAACATAATAGATACCGAAGGCACACAACTTAATCTACCTTGGCAGTCCAGAATCAGAGACAAAAACTAAAACCAAAACTGTGGCAATAGCCAACAATAATAATGAGCCTTAACGAAAATAATACTTAAATAACATAATAATACTAATTTATTATTGTCATAACAATATCCAGTCAAGTTTTCCTATGATTAGGCTTTCTGCTAACTAACAGATATGCACCAGTTATTTCCAGTTTGGCAGAGTTAAAGTTTCATCACCAAATTCTTTCCATTGCTTTATTTCCTTTTTCTCCAGATGTTGTTCCAGTATTTTGGAGCTCCCCTGCTTTGGTAAAGGTGGAAATCCAATTTATGCAAGGTCAGTTAATGATATTATGAAATATTTTCTGTTATGCATGTCTTTTTCCTTTTTTAGCACTTGGTTATAGATGTTTGTGACGTTGAAATTGTCTCTGACCCACAAATGCATCAAAACAGGGGAGAATGAGAATTGTCTAATTTCACATCATTTCGTCTGAGATTAATCTAAATACTTCAAGGAAGGAAGTATTTTCTGCCATAACATAAAGCAATAAGTTTCTTATATTTTGGAAAATCAAAAACAGAAGCATAATAAAACAAAATACTAACATAGTATAATTTTCTCACTGTAAATCCAGTTGACAATAAAATGCAATACAAAAGGCAATAAAATGCAATATAATACGCAACGGGTCTTTCATTTGAATCAGTACCCAGGGCCTTTCCTTCACACAAGCAGATTGAAAACATTCAACATGTGATCTATTTCCTTGGGGTCATCTAACTGCGTAACTTTCCATGCACATCATTTGATATTTTAGATGATGTCAGTCATTGTTCTCCCATTTTTCACTGCTGATGAGAAGTGTTACATACAGAACACCAGTCACACTGACCCCTCAAGACAAGCTGTATCAACAGCCTCTGGCATCTCAAAGAAAAACTCAAAAAGAAAAAGAAAAGTAAAACAAATGTGAGGTACAGTCAACGTAAGGATGATTTCATTTACCGATGGGGATTCCCAACTCACACAAAACTCTACAAGACTCACACTAGTCCCTGAACAAACCATTTCCCAGAATTATGTCAAAGCTTCATCTTCATCACATCTTTGGTATCAAACAAAAACTTCCCATCTACTCTTTCTACTCACTTACTTCACTTTCACTACGCTACGTTACAGTTCCTTCAAACCTATCAAACTTTGATCTTTCGTGTGTTTCACAGGAAAGTCCTTTTCTAATCTTAGCACCATTCCATGCATCAGTCTTTTACACAGTTTCCCCTCTAGCTCTAAACTGCTATGCACTGCTTCTCTCTCACTCTCTAATAAAAACAATAGCTGGCTAATTGTGCTTGTTTGAAATAATGGACTAGTATACACAGCTGGAGGGCTGAGCGTGGACCACAGATCCCACCTGCACTGAACTGGTGCTGCGCTGATACAGATCTCTAGCACCAACACGTCTCCAGCCTTTGTCTGTGGAATTTGCTGTGTCATCAGCAGGCTTACACAAACCACCTTACTTAGCTCTTTTCAAGAGCTTTGGGTAAAATATTAATGCTTCTAACAGTGGAAACCAACTTATGTGTCTTTTGTGAAAAAGATTTTTTTTTTTTTTTTAATTAAAAAAAAAAAAAAAAAAAGGAAACCTCTCAGGTTACAGCCCACTTTATCAGGTAGCCTCGAAAATGTTAAATGACTAAGGTTAAGAGAGCCAGGCACATTCCAGGACTGTGAGATGGTGTCTGGGCCATCTCCCTGTACTAAATGTCCCACTAGGTGAGCCCCTCCAGACCTCTGCTGTTGACAGAAAATCTGTGCTCAACCAAGCCACCTAAACTGCTGACAAACTAAACTATGGTCTTAAGCAATGACAAAGAACACAGCGGAGGTCTGTCCCTGCATATCTCTGTGTGAAGGAACAGGGGAGGAGAAAAGACTGTTTGATCTCAGCCGTCTCAGACTGACCTTTGAATCCCAAAGGGTAAAGCTTGTCAGCTGTGCACTGAAGGCCCTGGGTCTCTCCACATTCACAAAAAAAAAAAAAAAAAAATTAACAGCACAACTGGTGACAGGGTGGCCTGGCTTTTCCCTCCACTTTACGGAAATGACATACATAATTTTTTATTATGAATCAAAAAAAGGCACTTCCTACATATTCCTTAGTATCATACACATATATAGGACATACGCTTTTATGAAGATAGAACTGCCTGCATGTTTTACATGTGCAGGCATTATTATATAGGCTGAGTATATACAGTATATGTTTCTCATCACTGAGTAAAATAATTATATATGTCAGTTCCAGCTTTGGACTCTTCCAGTAACAGCCAGTGCCCACCAGTTTTGCACCTAAATCTAAAAGCTACGAAAATATTAATAAATAATCAGCAATGTCAGTTATTTTTGGAACAAGACCCTGGTTTGTTTCTTTTTTTAAAGGAAGTAAAGATCACAAAAGCATGTGCTCTGTGTGAGTTTTAAGGTGCTTTTGTAAACTCAAACTCAGAATAGGTGGTGTAGTAGGAGAGCCAACCAGTTTCTGGTTGCTGCGTTTGTGATTCTAACTTGCCTTCTTGCTGAATATGTAAACATGTTGAACACAGCAAAGTCTATGGGTGGGCCAAAAAAGTAGACTGGGTGGCATTTTCTTGTGCCAGCTCCTCTCTCCTCTTAAGTGTGTTCATATGTGTGTGTGCATACACGTATATCATTTCCATCAAGATTTCAGCCCTACTTGGAAAATCATAGCTTCCCAAAAGGTATATCCCAGTAACACACTGGTCGTTAATGCCGCCCATATACATGTTCACACACACACATGTTCACACACACTCACACACACACCCACACCCGCACACACACATGTATTCCCTCTGCTTCTCCTATTTCTGCCACCCGTCTTTTATGTGAGGTTGCTGCTGATGTCCAGGGCTTGCTGGTACACCTGAGTCATGTCCTCCAGGTCCCCCAGCAAGGAGAAGCTGCCATTGTCCCCTGGGGAGCCTTTCATTTTGGCACTGCGGCTGAACTTGGGTCCCTGGAGCGGTGAGGCTGCCTGGAATCCCTTGAAGTTGGCGAGCTGCAGCAGGTTTTCAGCTGAGACACAGGCCCTGATGTTTGGGCGGAGGTGGGATGTGGAGGGATGCCACTCCGCCCCGCTGAGGGAGCTGGGTGACAGAGACAGGACAGAGCTATCCTCCCCAACGATGCTGGAAGGACGACTCTGACTGCGGGACAGACCAGAATCTGCTGAGGGAGGAGGTTCACCAAGGACTCCAACTACTGCTGCTGCTGACGGAGGGCCGCTGTAGGTGGAGTACTTGCCATTTCGCTTCAAGATGCCTTTTCTGCCCATCACTCTCTTGGGTGGGGACGTAGCTAGTAGAGACATACTGGCACCTCCTAAGAGCTCAGAGGACTCACTGCGTTCTGGGGAGGAGTAGTACCCTGATTCCCGCTGCTGGTTGTTCTTCAGGATGCCTTTCTTTGGCATAGAGGGCACCATCTTAGCTGGTGAGCCTCCTCCCAGTGTTGGCTCCTCTTCATCTCGATCTGGGCTCGAGGCTTCCTCCACGCCTTCAGGTTGTTGTGGTAGTGCTGCCTGCCCAAGTTCCACTTCTTCCAGACTGGCAGACTGCTGCTCCTCAGTAACCCTGGTCTTCAGGATGCCCTTTGGTCTTTTCAGACCTGGCTTGTCCTCTGCTCCACAATGGGACTGTCCTGCCTCAACATTTTCTTTCTTGGATTTTTTGGGTCTCTGGCGCAGTAGCTGGGGCATAGCTGCAGGTTTGGCTCCAGAACTACGTGGTTCAGTGCGGTTCTGCCAGTCGATGAAGCGGGCCAGCATGGGTGACCCTCCGTGGTCACGTTGGGTCTCGCAGTCACACACACTGTTCTTCCATCCCCAGTTTACCCACCAGTGATTGGCTATGTCTTCCACTGTGGCACGGCGCTCTGGGTTCACCATCAACATCCAGCGAATCAGTCCACGGGCATCTAGCAGAAAACAGCACCAGTTCAAAAAGCATGTAAAGGACTGCATCTACTTTTAAAGGTCACATACTATTAATGTGAGTGTGAAGAATGCAAGTGTGAACTTGAAAAATGACCTTTAGATACATAATGTTATCAGTTTTATGGGCTATTCTTATGCATACAGCTGTATCAAAGAGTTTCAAAATGAGAGAACAGTTTTTCCTGATATTCACATGATAGACATCCAAATGTCAAAATATGTACGTCTGACTCTTAGTCTAAAATAGACAGTCCTATTTTTAATCTTGGCAGAGATTAGGGAAGAAAATGCAACCACAGCAAGAGATGTTACAGTACCTGACGACTGAGTGGGCTCTTTGTACTCGCCGTTGCTAATCTGCCGTATGAGGTTCTTGTGGTCTCCCCCATCAAATGGCATGGTTCCATAGACTAGAGTATACAACAGCACCCCAAGAGCCCAGCTGTCAACCTGGAGAAAACAAAGGAACAATTGAGTACATTATATGTAGAATCCAGGTAGTGCACAGAATTAGAGTATAGTCTTTCCTGCAGTGCTTTGATTAGTCATATCTGACTCGTGCTTTTGAACTTATTTTAAGGTTAATAAGCATGAAAATACCCATTTAATATATTTGCTTGTGTTTCAGCATTGCTTGTCAGTTGTATCTTTCATTACAATTCATGACAAATGAGACTACAGTGGGAAATGGCTTCTTTCCATATAGATAAATCCTCTCTTTCCCCTCACTTTTCCCTGCTCCTTCAGGCAGAAACAACCACTTTCTGACCACCAACTTAATGCTATGTGGCTTTCTTAGTGGTTACATAAGACTGTGCTTCTGGGGCATGGAGAGCTGTAGAGCCATGGGTGGGAGTGGAGGGGGTAATGAGTCCAGCAGAAATGGCAGAGTCGTGATATCCTGGCTACTGATGACTGGAGATCTGAAGCCTTTCAGTGATCACCAGACAAAGTGTCTCACCATGACTGTGTGTGGATGACATGTCTGGAGGAATGTGATTGCTGAAGGTGGTCACTATAGCTTTGATTCATAGTCTGGACAGAGGATATCGGATAGGGCTAGTTAAGGACCTAGTGAACTTCCTCTTCAACTCTGGACTAGCATCAAGAATGTTGCTCTCCCTTGTTGCCATTGGGCCATTCCCAAAGGCAGGACAGGGCACGCACTATTGTTTTGTTCTATTTTCGTTGCCTGTGTTTGCTGTAATTTGTGGCCTCACCCCAACTGGGATTCTGTAATTTTGATAGCAATCGGACTGCTGTCGTTTTTAGCACTCTTGAGTAAATTATAGTGAATTACACTAAATTGAACGGTTGGACTTGAATATATAAAAATGCAATGTTTTTTTCCATGTAGCTTTGTTTTATGTAACTGATGCCATTTAGAGACAACGCCCTTACAGAATGACTCCGGAATTGCCAGATAAGTGGGTTTGGGGAGTTATTTCACTCTTTCTTTCACCAAAACTATTCTACTGGTCTGTGACTTTGACCATGAGTGCCTTTTTGTGGCCGAGGAGCTCATTCCTCTCCCATTAAGCTGAAGCGAAAGTGAGCAAAAACTATCCTCCAGTTCTTCACTTCAAAGGAGACAGACATCACAGGAAGGGGAGGGATGTAGACAGTATCTGAGCTGACCTGCTGTTTAGTTGCAAGAAAGACCTCCCTTGAACTAGAGACTGATAGTAATCCCTTCAAAGAATCTGAAAATAAAGCCTAGCCACCATGTGTGAATGGACTATGTGATCATGAAAATCATTTTTGAGATAATAATGATAAAGGTTTTAGTAAGGTCAGAGATCCAGCGGATTTACACCAAGTTCCACCACTTGGAACGATAATAATTATTACATAATAAGAAAATAATGTCCTGGAAATTAAGTTCACACCGACAATGGGGTTGTTTCCACTGCTTGGCTTGTTTAGTTCCACAGTCTTACCTCTGGGCCACGGTAAGGTCTCCCATTAACAATCTCTGGTGAAGCATAGAGCGGGCTGCCACAGAAGGTTTGCAGTAACTTGTCCTTATGGTAGAGGTTGGACAGCCCAAAGTCAGCAATCTGTGAAAACAGTGGCCGTGTGACTGTTAATCCTCCATAAAAAGATAGTATGAGACAAGTTAATACAGTACAGAGGCTGACACTGTAGTTTTGTGGGTCATGAATTAAGGGGCAAAGTTACCTTTATATTACAGTTTTCATCCAGTAGCACATTTTCCAGTTTCAGATCCCTGTGTACCACTCCATTCTGAGAAACAAGCAGAAAAGAACAATGATTGATTAATAGATTATTTATAGGTAATGGCTCCAAGTAATAAACACTCCATTGTGCTAATAGATGATTTACTCTGACAAAGCTAGCTTGCAGCTCTCAAGGGAAATCAAGGCAGCCTGTTGGTCTAGTACTCTTTAATTGGTCCTGTCCCCATTGGTGTCTTAATGCTGACATCTGCTGTGATTTTCTTTTTTAAATCAAGTCACATGTGTCACATAAACATGAGCCTGTAATTACTACTCTGTATGAATGATGTTCTCACACCATCATGGGATTAAAACCAACTATGCTGTTAATTCCTGTGTTTAAAAAAACCAAAAAAAAAACCTTGGAATTAACATATGGTATGCAGACAGACAGAACCCAGCTCAGATGTGGAGGAGTGATTTCACCCCTCCAAGGTTGCGGCACTCTGCGTGGCATCTCTCATTGGTTATTGCCTAAAAGGGTGCTGAGATTCACATGACCCTGATTGGTAGATAGAAGGAAGAAGTGGCTGCTTGATTGTTGTGTCAGTGATTCACACTACCCCACCCTGTGGGATGTTGTGCTTGGTAGTGATGATTCATCATTCATGGCTGTCTGGGACTATCCTAACTGAGGACGATGACATCATCCCTAGCACCAGCTGGTAAGGATACAGCAGTGGGGAGGCCATCCAAAATCGACTCTGGGACCAATGGGTTTTGATGGGAGTTAGTGAGGTGTGGAACAGGGGTTGACATGGGAGAGGTTAGGACTAAGTCCCCAGGCAAAAGCCTTGGGGGTATCTCAGGACATCTATCAGTGTGCCAACAGATGATACCAGATTTAATGCAGAGCCTGTTTGTTGCACTGTAATCGGAGTGTAAGCCTGAATTAAGCAGGCCTGTGTTTCATCTTCACTCAGAAACAGATGACTCCCTACCATCAGTGTGCCAAGAAAAGCATACTCTGTAGGGCCGGTAGATTAACTGGCTATATGACTGTAGAGGTGCATGGTTAACATTACAACAAGCATGCTCCAGCCTGGAAACAAAGCCCGAATGTGTGAGAGAGGAGAACAGAAAGATTTTAGGTTACTAAGAACACTGTGTTTTGCTCTACGTGTAAGTTTTCTTACCTTATGGCAGTGATGCACAGCAGAGACTATCTGTCTGAAGAAGTGTCGTGTCTCTCGCTCACTTAGGCGCCGGCGCTCGCTGATGTAGTCATACAGCTCGCCTTTGCTGGCGTATTCCATCACAATCACGATCTTGTCCTTGTTCTCAAACACTGCAAATGATACAAAAAAAAAGCATAACAATATATATGTTTGAGAAAATACATCAGCATTAGCATAAGAGATGGGAGGACAGCTTCGAAAAGTCATCCCAAGATTCATTCTACGATGTCAGAATTATAAATGTACATTATTATGTAAAATTCTATAAAGCAGATCATCCTCTATACTCTTGTTTTTGGAGCAAGAATCTACATTCCATAATTCCATACTTCTCCCAGGGTTACATCACCCAAACCCCACCTCATGTATCTGGCTCCTTCAAAATACTGCTGGGAGGGGCTGTTAGCTCAATCAAGCCCACTCCTCAGAGACCAGTGTGAAAACAGACCAGTGAAAACAGACAGAAAGGAGCTGCCAAATAAAGGAAAGTGAGAGTTAGCTCCTCATTCGCAGAATCCATGGTGGTGTCATGCAATGCCCTTGACACATCATACTGGAACCCGTACCATATCATCCCATTTTTACTACACTCCCACATTCTTGACCATTATACAGAGAGTCCAGTTGATAGGAAAATATGAGATGGATGACAACACAACATTTTCATATGACAGAGAAATGTCTCTTTTACACCAATGCAACTGAGTAAAAATGATTAAACCATGACTCAACAGAGGGAGGAAACCTGGACTTATTATTAAAAAGAGACATGAATCAACTTAAATTAGATCTGCTGTTCCACTCCATTAAAAAAATTATGATAACCAAGCAATGTTTACACCCAGTCTCATCTTTTTGTACATTAGGTTGTTTATTCTCAATAAAATAGAAGGTAAGAGTAAGAGTAAGGTGGCAACAGTGACATACATTTGACTGATTGACTGTGATTGTAAAACTGCAGGTTAGAGTTCCATCTTGAGCATTACAAGTGAAATGGGGGCTTGTCGAACATCTGGTGGCTGGAGAAAGTCATGTTATTGCTGTATTATTACTATAATATGTCGCTATCCAAATGCAGTTCACCAAACATATCATTCTGTGTCAGTATTTAGCCTTCTGGTATATAATTTCATCTTGGCTACATACTTCTCTCCAAGTGCCTTGGCATGAAGGGAATGAAAATGGTTAGGCAGAGAGACAGGGAGAGAGAAAAAAAACAAGGGAATGCTGAGGAGATGACAACAACATAGTCAGCCATATTGTTCTTTATTGTGCACCGGTTTTCCCACACAGCAGGGTCAGTGGGGGTGAGGGCCTCTGCTTTCTGCACCCTTGAGTGAGCACCTTCATAGTTTGTCACACTACTTTCCTCACCCACCACCAAGGGTTCTTTTAAAGATATAATCCTCTACAAAAACACACAGTTGCTGAGTGATGGTAATGCTCCCTTATTGTGACTCTGCTGCTGCTGCTGCTTGGGAAGTAATAGGCAGGATTTCAGCCAAGCACCAGAGAGGGCAGAGCCGATGCAGACTTCTGATTGGTAGACAGAGCAGTGACCCAGGGTGACATTCGCAGTTGTCTATACTGGGGTTCTGTTTGCAGAGCCAATTCTCAGCTTGCACTCCCATTTACCTTTGACCCCTGGTGGTGAAGTAATTACCTGGCTTACATAACTCCGGTTTGTTACGGCCCACTGGGTCCACTAGTATTCACTGCAGCATCTGTCACTCATTGGGCTTTGTTCACAGGTCAGGCCCTTGTATCTGACTAATTAGCACCTATTGTCCTATTGCTATATACTGTTGACAGGCTGTAACTACCTTAGGTATAAGCAACTGCAGAGATCTTACAAAATGTGTTGAATACTATGCGTATGGGCAATAAAAGTGGACTAAACTGCTCGGAGGTTTTAGTGCTGACATAATGAATGTTTCTTGAATTAGGTTTCACTGAACCTTTAGTATTACAAAAGAACATGAGGGCTTAAATTGTTATCAAATTACTCTCTGATGTCATCTTTAGAGACTGCAATATAACAATTCCACTACAAGCTATCTTTCTCTCCATGAAGTGGTTTCATTCTTATTCATATCTTTAACTCAGTGTCCTTTCCCTCTTAAAGTGTGCCACTTGTGTTGGGTTTTACCCTTGCCTTGCAACATTTATCTCTCCATACATGTATCATTAGCAACACTGTGATTACTTTTTGTATCAATTTGTCGATCCATGGCATTCTTTGGAGTTGCGTATTTGTTGTAAGAGTTAGGTACAAGGGAGATAGATAGATAAAAAAGAAGGGCAAAATTCACTATTTACTGCCCTGCACAGTATGCTGATGGATGCAGAATATGAGGGAAAAGAGGGAGTGGTAAAAATCCATCTTCACACACACATCTGGTTCAGCTTTGCTTCACACAAGGCAGTTAGCAGGGGCTGTTGAAGAGGGTGTTGCCGGATACACAAATCTGGGGGCCTCCTATATATCTCTAAAGCAAGTCTGGGTGGAGGCCAGGCCACAACAGTAAACGCCGGGTTTAGGGAGAAACACCAAAGGGGAGTGCAATGAGCCTGGCTGAGTTTGTTGGTGGAGTAGAGAAGGCAGCACACACATCAACTATAGCCTGAAGTTTATAAAACTGGGTGTTCTTTTAATCATTCTCCCACAAAACACACAAACTTGACTGTACTTCAGTCCTCCAGTTGACTGCTGGCACGTTCCCATGACAAATAGTGCTGTTTGTCGCATACATTGCTGATAACGACCTGGGGACTTTGAAACTGAACAAAGGACAGTGGGTAGGCTAGTTTGGGCAGTGGCACATAACTGCTGCCATTGTGCCAGGGTAGCTATCCTGAAAAGGGCATTGAAACCTTTGTTGACATAGGCATAAAAACAGTCATGAGACTCAAATCATACAAAACCTCCCTCTGTAGCACTTAATGGCTTTAACTGACGGCCTGCACATAGGAACAGGCTACAGGTATTGTTAATGGCAGGGAATATGCTGAAAGAATTCAATGGGAATTGTTTATGCTTAGAATTGATCATAAATTGTGTTTTTTTTCCTCCACTCATTCTCAGGTCATTCTATAGAAATCATATAAAATATGGTCCCAAAGGGTAAATAAGAGTGTAATGTAAGTTTGACTTAAAAGCTTTGATATTTAGTTGCTTCCTGGTGGAGATAAATGTTGATGTTGCTCCCGGGAAGGCTTAAGGCCTTTCCTTCCTCCGCACAGCTCTGGACGAGAGGTGAGACTGGGTTCATGCTTGGGTTACCAAGGTGCATCCAGAGCTAGATATACACATATCCATGCACTTATATGTAGACAAAAATATATAGACACACATGTGTGTGCAGGCTTGCGCACATACACAAGTACAGTCTGGTTCCCAGCTGCAGTTGTCTCTAAGTATCAGCAGATGTCTGGCCCTGAGATCAAGACCAGAGAAGACAAGGGATGAGACCTCTTAGATGTGGAAGAGGCAATCCCTTACGATACTGGCCCGCCATCCCCCCCACACACAAACTTTAAGAACACATATGCACATGCACACACACTCAGAGAGTTCCAGACGTACGCCATCAAAGACATCCAGACTTTAACTGGCCGGGGCAGCCAGACAGTGGAGAAAAGATAAATAACATCCCAGAGCTGTAGTGCAAGTCGTATTATGACATCTGTGTGTCATAACATGACAGTCTTACAGTTTAGATTGGAAGAGCTGAGGGAGGAGTGAATTTTGGATGTGTGTTTGTGTTTATGTTTGTGCAAGTCAAACAATGTGTAAGATCTGTCATGTATGTTCATGAGTGGATGTTCCTTGATTCCTTGTGCACATGTATTCACAGGCATGTGGCCGACCCTCACCTTCATAAATAGAGATAATGTGTGGGTGGCGGAGTGATGACATGATTTCAATCTCTCTGCGGATGTGAACCATGTCTTGTTCATCCTTGATCTTCTCCTTCCGAATTGACTTGATGGCGACCTGGAAACAGAGAATACTTCAGTTAGATTTTAGACAGATGTGAATTTGGATAATAGATCTTTTGGGTACAGAATTAATAATTTCAAACACATTTCCTTCTTAAAACTTTTAATTTTATAGGTTTTTGCTTGGATGGGAGCCTTGGTGTAAATTTCCAATTAAAAAATGGACAGTGAATTAAAGACAACAAAACAAAAAACAAAACAAAAACAAAAAACAAAAAAAGAATTAAGGGCAACAAATTTTTGACCCACTCATTATTTTATCAGTGTACTCTTCCAGAGTATAATCACACAGCATGTGATGCATGCCTTTCACAAGCAAATACTGTGTAAATACTTAACCTTATTTACTTTTTCTCTTGGGGTCTTAAATGGCCTACATGGAAACCTCTGCCTTTATGTCCAGACCTTGCTAACACGAAACATGTACCAGACAAATGAGAAGGTGTCATTCCATTTTAACACTGTAATTTACTGCGTATAAAGGAAAACAAGGTGCACGTTGTCATAATAAAGGCCTTCTTTGTACTCTTCATAGCCTCGGCCTGTATTTAACAAGGTATAAGTCAGTGTTTGGGCTGGACCTAAGACCTGGGCCCCAACCCTTCTTAAATGAAATGATTATAATGCCTGTTCAGGTACTGCATGATGGTTTCTGTCACCATGGTTACAGAAAGCAGGGAACTGCAGTTATAATAAAAAAAAACCTTCTCTTCAGGGACCATGTACTTGGAGAAAAGAGCAGAGGTGTAAATTGTTCATGATCTCCGGAGGATGGCAGGAAGACTTAGAGGTCATGGTGTTCATCCATAAATCAGATGTCACTGGTTCAACCTCTGCAACAGCCATGTTTCCTCCCCTGTCAAGGAGTTCTTGAGAACGCACTAAATCACAACCATTTTACTGTTCTACTTATTTTTAGTAATTCTGATTAAATACAGCTTATAGCTTAGATTGACCTACATTTAAAATAGAAAAGCAGACCGGTTGTTTTATTGGGGGGGGGGGGGGCATCAAGAAAATTAATAAGAGTAAGTAAGTCTGCTATATGTCTAACCGCCCCGTTAGAGGATATTCAACTGTAAACTACATTTGATATGATGATTTTTCAGTGCCACCATGGTAGCTGCAACTGCATGCATTCAAACTTCTATCCTGTGCACTCCTTTAATGAGAGGTTGGCGGCCTACTCCAAATAAACCAATCAAAAGTACACAGTCTAGCACATGTCACTATAATTGTAGCCTAAACATTCTGGATTGAACCCTGTGCTTTCTTTGATCAGGCCCATATAGAGTCTGTTCAGTTTAAAGTCTGTTAGTTTAAACTTTTGTCCTCCCTTTGCTAAGCGGTAGTATTCTGAGGAGCCCAGCTTTATTCCATGCAGCACAAACCACAGGCAGTAGTGAGTGCCAAGCTAATTACCGTGTACATCAATAAAAATAACCCCAAACCGGAATAGTTCCCATCCAGAGTGTGCCTTGATTGCATAGAATTTAAAGAAATCATACTGTAACAAACAAGATTTGGGTCCAGGGGGTCTGCCTGCCGTGTTCATGATTGGTAAAAGCTAAAAGTGTGTCTTAACACCGGTGTTTTCCTTTACCTCATGAGAATCATCAACATTTTATCCCCGATTCCAAAAACATGATTAACATTTTTGTACACAGTGTAAGAGAACACAGTGGAATCTGTCACGTTCCTGCATTTATGGTAGGAATTAATTCAGGCATTTGATTTGATTTGGGACATGACTGAGACATGATCTACAAACGTTCCAGAAAAAGGCAAGAAAAACTCAACTATGGCTGATGCCTTAAACCAAAATGCTATTTTCTTCTGAAAGGGTAGTAATCAATCTTAAACTTCCATGATCCTAATTCCACACTGTATGTCAACTCAGTGAACTTGGCGAGCCTGCCCTCCCACATCAGGCTTGAGACACAGCCAGATATCTCCAGTGTATCTCCTCATGTTCCCCTGCCCTGACCTCGATGTGGATCATTAAACAGGACTGCAGATCAACCAGCCCAGCCAGCTGGCTGACACAGCTACGCTTGTCCTTAAGTGGATCCCTATTACTGTCAGTCAGAGTAAACAGGCACCGCACTACTGCCCATGTTGGCCTCTGCCAGGTATGGGGCTAGCTTCATTTTGGGTCCCCCCAAAGTTCACAACAGAGCTTGTTTGAAGTGAAAGTCCATGTTTTGCTTCACTGGAGCCTGACATCTTCCAGCGTTTTCTCAGGCTATTAAAATAGATGAAGTATTCATCACAGACTCACTCTCTCTGGGTTTTCTAAAGATCATGATCATCTGTTGTGTTGAGTGTTTCTGAGTCAGAGTTAGGGGGAGAAAGAGACAAAATGAGAGTGAGTGAGTAGGAGGAAGAGGCCTGTTACTTCTCCAGAGAACTATATTCTCAAATACAGCCAGGAATCATAATACTTTATCAACAGCACTACATATAACTGAGGAATGTCAGTGTTTCCCCCCTCTAGTACCTCTCCGGTGTATCCATATTTAGGGAGTGATGTAATCTGGTGCTCATATTAATATGACTCTGTAACTTTTTTTAACAGAAGTTGTCCTTCTCTTGTTATGATGGTTGGGGTTCCCTATATCTTGACACTAACCCCCACCCCCCCAGTAATGGATACAGGATATTAACCTCCCCCTCCAATCTCATTTCCTGCTGTGGATGGCCTTTCATGTGTCACTGCCCATTTCAGACAGGGCTATTACCAGAACCTTCCAACTAAAGTCATCTATATAACATATAATACATTAAGTCACACACACTGTTTGTTCCATGAGCACACGAACACAAAACAAATCCTCTAGAAGCAGGAACAACCACGTGAGCATCACTTACCCCAACTCTGATATCTAGTAGCACCCTATATAATGTTTCCACCGACCAACCAAACTGTACAACATATTATATTGTAAATGAGAGCAGGCAGTCACTCAGTTCCACTTAAACTCACAAATTGAATCTGCCCTCATCAAATCAATCGTCTCAAGGATTATCTCTCCACTCTGCATGGAGTATGTACAGTCACACAAAGATAAACACAAGAATTCCTTGAACTATCTCTTCCTTCTGCTCCTGTCATTTGGTTTGTGAAAAGAACCAGGAAAAGGTACAAGACCTGAAGATGATTGCATAACAGTCTCACCACACTGCTGTATCTGCCATTAGGACACAAGAGACTGTCTCGGTCAGAGGTCAAGTAAACTCTAGCTATGCGGCGCTAAATGCACGTGGCCCGTGAGGTCGGTGTCTGAGACATGTTTTGTCTACTTTCAGCTGGTAGTCAATGTGCAGAGGCACTGCTTCTCCTAGGACTTCACAGGCATATACAACATCCTATATGAAAAAGAGGAAGGCAAGAATAGTCCAATAAAAGGACATCCTATTTATGTCTAAATGTAATAAACAAAACAAGTAACAAAACGTATACTTTGTTTTGACGAAACAGGATTGTCAAATACTGACCCAACAATTAATTAAAGCCAGCAGGTAAAGCCATGTTGGAGAAAAGCATCTAAACATCACTTGATGAAATACTTGAACCGAATCCAGAAAACATACACTAGAAAAATTACTGAGCATTTTTTACAGTCAAAAATGATGTTACTCAGAAAGAGTAAATGTGGCTCTATATTGAGTTTGGAAGTGTTCTGCCCAAAGAGTAATTTGTACTGTTTTTTTTAGAGAGGGACCAAATGTTATCTGCGCAAAGTAAACTTTTTCTTCAATGTGAGTAAAGTACATCTTAAACTTTAAGAAAATAATGAATGCAGAATCATATTAGATGTGGTGCCATGACAACTGAACAGGAAAACATACTCAAGTACAGTAGGACAGGCCAATGGAGAGTAAACATTATTGGAGGGTTTATGCCCCC
>JAPSES010000249.1:1776250-1790488 GCA_029822895.1 Maxillicosta whitleyi
TGCTAAATAACAAACTAACAAACCCTGGTAAAAACAGAACCTCCTTGGTGGAGGTAAAAATATAAAAAACAGACATCTGGTGCTGAATAGAGCTGCTTCATAGTAACATTTTTTGTGACTTTCTCAGTAAATCTGTGGATGAAGCTGGTCGAGAAGTCTGGCTTTACAACGGGACCTACTGGAAGCTTCGTCAAGACCCAGGCTTCGCCGCCACTGAAAACCTGGACCTGTGGTAGAACTCTGCACAGACTGTTGAAGTGAAACCAGCCAGGTAGCACTAACAACATAGCGGTCAGTTAAAATAATGACGTTTAGTTAGAATACAGTAGGTGTGTGTGTGCAGAGGCCAGCTGCGTCTTTGTCGTAGCGCAGAAGGGTGTGTGACGCATGCATGAACCTCTGGTTTGGGGGGAAAGTAGAAACAGAGGTGACGTGCTACTGTGGGATAAATGAAGACTGACTTAGTCAAAGCCGGATGTCTTCCCAACCTTTAATAATAGAAGCCTTGTACGTCAACATTTATCAGTCAAAAGAAAAACTGAACTTGAAATCAACTTTAAAACTTGTCTGACAATTTTGAGAAAATGTATCTTAAAAATGTTTTTTCTTCTGTCTGAACTCAGGCCTGCATCTACATGTTTGGTCTAAAAAGTGTCTATTTTTGTGATGCAGTGACAGATTCTGTCATAAGTTCTCTTTTAATGAACCTATAACCACTATAACGTTTTGTTTTTATGGTTATTTTTTGAGCTGAGATCAATTGAATAATAAAATGTCCGAGCGCATCATGCAGCTCATTCACATGTTGGTGTTACAGGTGAACTGGTGCGGTTCTGCTTTCCTTCTCAGTGGGTCTTCATGTGTAAATGTGTGTATGTGTAAAGTTCAGATGTTTAATTGTGACGTATGCACTGTTTCACTTTTTTCTTCTCACACCTGTATGAACTGCTGATAAAGATCATGCGTGTCAGACTTTTTTTAATCTGTTGATTCAGTGACATTTTATAGATGTTTCAACAACAGATTTTAATAATGAAAAGAGAATATTGTTAAAACTCAGTTAATTGTTTTTTTTAATGAATTGCTTTCAAATAAAATGTTCGATATTCAACGTGTTGCACTGTTTTTCTTATGATTTTGTCAAAGCTATCAGACCTCCACTCTGAATCTCAACCCACTGTACTACACTGACAGATGGAATACAGATTCGTGTCAAAATCCCAAACTATCCCTTTAAGATCTTCAGTTGCTTCTCTTGGAAAAATTATGGAATGGACATCTGGACTTTTGGAAATAAGTGACCAGATTCCTGTTTCCTTAAGGCCTTTGCAAAGCTGTTTGATGGGCGGCTTGACACGGTGAAGTACCTTCAAATAGATTTGACAAAAGAGGAAAAAATTGTAGCAAGAAATCACTTATGACATTAGCTACAAAAACTACCAATAATGCGCATTGTTGCTGTTTATCGTCATGTTAACATAGTATTTTAAGGCATTTTATGAAACGCTTACTCCATATGTTGGGAGTTCCTGAAACAACCCGTCATGATTAGTGGGCGTTGCAAATGCTTCTGACTCGGTTCCTCATGACTTCCTGTGGACAGCCTTTGATTACTTCGGAGTCCCACCCGCCATTACAACCCTGATCAAGGCTTACTTCTGGGATGTCCAGCTCTGCGTGACGACAAAGTACACCACAATATGACAACATCTGGAGGTGGGAATTATGGCCAGTTGCACCATCTCCCCACTGGCGTTCACCCTGGCCATGGGGGTCATAATACGGGCTTCTCGATGGGTGGTAGGAGGACAGTAGATAAGACCTGGGCTGAGGCTACCCCCAATCAGAGCCTATATGGATGACCTAACACTGACCGTGACCAAGGCCTGCACAGTACGGCTTCTTGCAAAACTCCAAGAGAACATCGAGCGGGCACACATGAAGATCAAGCCGAGCAAGTCGGCCCAATCCACTTAACTCCAAACAGAGTATCCACTCGCAGCTTTGGAGAGCACTCTTGATTAAGGGGACGGCATATAAGTGACACCGAACGAGTGGAACGCCCTCGCTACCTTACCAGAAATGGGAAGGAACCGTTACCATGGAGATGAACAGATGCGCTGTCTGTGCCGCAACTGTCATGTGTTTAACAAGTTGAGCAGTGTTCTAGTTAGTGCAAAGTGGCATAGCGACCCAATACGCTAACATTTTGACCTGATATTCTTATTTTCAGTTCAGTGTAGCAACATTTTGACTGTAATTGTTTGCCCAGATCAAATGTGAAAAATGTTTCACACGCGTGCAGGCTGGACTCTAAGCAAATCAGCCCCGAAGGCGGAGCCAGAATTATGTGGGCGGAGCCGCTAACTGAAAGGTATAAACTTTATACCTACAAAATAAAATTCACCTTCTGGTTCCATTAAAGTGGACATTTTTGTTTCTCAAATTTTAAAAAGCTCCACACTGCACTGCGCCGAAAAGTGCCAGGAAGTGGCTTGGCCTTCCCAGGTGCCTCAGTAGCATTGGGCTTTATGGCAGAGGGATGCTGGAACTTCCCATCACCAGCCTGGCAGAGGAGTACAAGTGCGCCAAGGTCAGACTGGAGATGACGCTCCAAGATTCCTGTGACCCATTTGTGGCCCAAGCAGCACCCATCCTGGCCACTGGGGGGAAGTGGACCTCACTGGCTGCAACAGAGCAGGTAAAGGCTCCGACACCGTGATATCATGGGACATGTTCAGGAGGGGAGTAGTGGTCTTGGCCTTGTTACAAGAAAGACCGGCTTGGAGCAAGGCCAATCCAGTTCAGAGACACAGGCTGGTGGTCCAAGAAGTACGGTGGGAAGAGGAAGCAGCATAAAACACATGTCCACCAGATGGCAGTGGAACTCCTGTTTTCTCGGGCTGCACTGACTGGCTGACCATCGCAGAGAAAGTAAATTAAGGCCCCGCCTACCCTGAAAGCTTATTGGTTAGTTTTTTTATTGCTAACAATCAGTGCTTTCACTGTCGCTGGAACAGACACACATGCAGTCACACACAGGTTCCACTAACACACAGTCTGTCACACACTCACACAGTACAAAAAAAACAAAACGCCTCACATAGTCTAAAATCTGGGATATTTTATCCAACTCACGGACATCAGAGAGTCACCAGGAATATCAGGGAGACTCCTGGAACTTCCAGGAGACTTGGGATGTCTGCTTTACCTTCTTTGTAATTTCGTTTGCTTAGTTGCGGTATATGGAAATAAATAAACCAAAAAAGAAAACAAATATCACACAAATCTACAACAGTTTCACTGATTCAAGCCCACATTGTCCCACCCGAATTCCACGAGCTGCCTAATTAGCTAATGTCTACAGTCCATAACAAAGAAAAAATTCAGTCACAGTCACTAAAAAGGAGAACAAATGATGATATACTATCAACAGCCATTACTGTTGTAACATTCAATCCCAAAGGAGAAACAATGCTTTGTAAAGTGTGTTATTCATGCCACCACTAAACACAGGTCATGAATATTTTAAATTACCCTCCTAAATTTGTGTTGTTTGGGGACAAGAATTCCACAGCTGTATCTTTAAAATAAAAATAAAAAAACACTGCAAAAAAGACATTCAGAGAAAAAAAATGAAAATGTATGAAAAAATGCGTCAGTGTCATGCTGTTTTCAGTCTAGACAATTTTTTTCATTAAAAAAATCTGAACTTTGTATTCTCTTGGGTCTCAGGGGGATAATAAAATGGTCTCTTGTCCTTCAAAATAATTTTCTTTACTGAACTGTTCAGTTTTAAATAACATTTCCGTTGTTCTAGGTAGTAGAGGCGATTATACTCTGATAAATCCTGGATGCTCTGTGTCATTTAATGTAGAAATGAGATGGATGCATAGGTTACATACATAATTGGGCTCACTGGACAATCACAATCAATTTAGTTAATGTTCATAACATTCTAATTTAATGCAAAAGTACTGCACAAGCGTCATTTTCCAGCTATGCAGCTTATGTTTTTAGCAAGTGAACCATATTCAGGACAGTAGAATTTATGTCCAACAGATGAGAAACCTGCGACTGTCATGGTTACAAAGTTTATCCTTGTTTATCTCCATCTGTCTGACTTTAAGTCACTATGATACGATTTCCCTCCTCTATGAAGTATTCATTTACATTTGGTGCATAAAGATGAGATATTGAGCAGCAGCCACTCCTAAGCTGTGCTAATAATTTTTATTTTACCCTCCATAAATGTTACTGAAAAGTCACTTGCTGTATTTACCCGTTGACAGTTTGATTTTATAAATTACTTTGGAACACAAGTGATGGTAAAATGCCTGGTGTTATTCCTGAAGTCTGGAACTCTTCTGTATGATTTCTGCATTCATTATAATAAAATTTAAAGGGATGGGAGTGAGCAGAAACTGGGCTTTAAAATGACTTTAATCATGAGTATAAATTCATCTTAACCCGATCTTATTCTCCCATTTTCCAGTGTGAGAAGATTCGTTTACTGCTGGGTAAGGTGGGTCTGTCTGACATTAAAGTGGGCTCTGTGGAAGAGTTCCAAGGACAGGAGTTCCTGGTCATCATCTTGTCTACAGTAAGTGAAAACAGAATGCAGGTAATTAAGCAGCAAACATCAGAATATACTTTAAAATAAATGCAGTCTGATGTTTGTGCCTTCTTAAATGATTTGTTAAACTGGACTTACTTTTGTGTTAATTAAAAATTAATATTTAGGCTGAAAGTGCAGCACAAATCCATACAAAGGCGTAACCGAATGGAACACACTCCCCACTACACTGAAGTTCACCACAAAGATGATAGATTTCTCCACCGAGACAAAAACACTGGTTTTAAGAAACCAAGCATGCCAGCGTTGACTCTTCCCTTCAGCTGTATCCTACACCCTGACTGTATGCGACTTCTTTTGAAGTGTGTTGCTTTTATTTTAATGGGGGAATTAAGATAATTATCATTATCTATCAATCATCTATGAATCTTTTTTTTTTGTTTTTTTACACTTCTTTGCAAACAACCCGCCTGCATTTCATTCTATTTTACTCATACATGTACTCACAATTATTTATTTATTTATCCCCCACCCCCCCGGCCCCACATGTTTTTGCCACTTACCCGTCGGGCACCTGACCTGATGCAGAACTCTAGTGTTTCCTCTACTTTTAACCTCCACCCTCTAACCTCCCCTCACAATACCGCTGACGTTTTCCTGGTAATCCTTTTCCAGGAAATGAAGGTTACACAGGAACATACTTCCTAATTGGATTGGAAGTTCGCTGCTGTGTCTCGATGAATTGCAAGGATCCATTTCTTCTTCTCAGGGAAAAGCATGAAAACTTAAATATGGCTGTCTTTGTTTATTAGATGTTCATCGGGGCACACAGCAGTGATATTTCAGTGTAGCCTCAGCCGTTGTTGACAAGTAAACTGGAAAAAGTGGGACTGAAACGTAAAAGTTTCAAACCGTTTTCAGGTCATGTGTGAAAGTGCCACAGGAACTCCAGAGGGAAATTAGAGAGAAGGGTATAATCTGGCACAGAGCGTCTCTGTTCTGTGTTCTCGTACTGACAAGAGTCTGTAAATGTTCTGTTTTTACATTATCTAATATCGGGTCTATGTGGGATTTTTTTTAATTCATTTATATTCTTGGATTTTTTTTTTTATATTCGATTCAGATTCAGATTGATGTTAACTAACACAATATACAGTAATATTTCTTTCATCTGAATCCAAAAAACTAAAGTCTTAAGATATCACTCAAGAATACTGCTTATGCTGATTGTTCTTGTACATTATAGGTGCGTTCAAATGAATCGGTGGATAATAATGACTTGCAAAGTGTTCTAGGCTTTCTGGCCAATCCCAAGCGCTTCAACGTGGCAATCACTCGCCCCAAAGCTCTGCTTTTAATAGTTGGAAACCCCCACATTCTCATCAAGGTAAGTAACGAAGCAAAGAAAACAAATGTAAAAATGCAACATATTTTCTATTAAAGCTATGTATGTTTATACTAGTGTGACACATTTAATTAATTGTGTGTCTTTCCCTGCAGGACACATGTTTCAGGGCACTACTGCAGTATTGTTTCAACAATGGGGGATATCTGGGCTGTGACCCCCCTCCCTCCCTCAGAGACTCTCAAAGGTATGTGTAATAGACATCTCGTCATGTTTAAGCAAATTACTGTTCATCCAAATCCAAAAGTATCATATTTGTCTCACCAGTGTCAAAGCAGACACATGTAATCTTTATCAATTATACTAAAATCAGTGAAAAAAGATATTATTACAAAATGCAGTATATGTACAGGATGTTGTTGGACACAGTCTGTTCAATATAATTTATTTATATAATTTATCTGCCTGGATGGAATCCCCTCAAAAATATGTTCCCTTGATTCTGCTTAAGTTTTTTTTTTTTTTTTTCTTAAAATTTTAGTTTGAAGGTCTTGCTAATAACATCTTTTTGTAACTTAACAGAATTGCAGACGAACAGAAGTGCTGAGGAACAAAGGCTTGCATAAATGGGCTTTGTGGGGACGCACAGTGTACCTCAGCTTTTCCAAACTATATTATACTTTAGTTTTTTTCACATTTCCTCATGTTTTTTGTTGGGGGTTCATGATGTGAGCTGTTGTCAGTCACTGTTAACTAAAGTGATTCGAAAAGATACATTTGTTTGTGTGAGTTCTAAATGTAGGCCCCATTCAGGAATAGAAATAAAGTCAACACTTGGTACTGCATGAATATTTTTGTCCTGTGTTTATTAAGTGTGTGTGCTTGATCGTGCAGAAGATTTCCATTTGAACTGTATCAGAGGCTGGGTACATTATTATAAAATGCATCATAACAGTTCTAGTTCCATGGCTGTGCAATAATGTGTCTAAAAGGGTTTGTTGTATTAATGTAGTTTTAGAATGTAAAACTAACCTACGCTTTACAGACGAGATGAGGAGCAATAAATGAGCCCTTTTATTTAGCTTCCTGTTGAGAACTCAGAATCAAAAGGGGAGAATATAACTCTTCCAGTATATGAAGTGTGTTACCCTGGTTAAGTGTACTTACTTGGCCTGCACCACACCTCGGCGTGGCAGCGTCTCCCCATAAGGCCTGGAGACTGGATGTGACAATTGAGTGCTACTGACAGTCTGCACAGGGACTGTCAGTCCTTCTGGAGCCCAGTGGGGTGTGGGGGGGGGGGGTGGGAAGAAAAAGCAAATGGGGCTCAAGTCTCTTAAGTCAATGAGTGTCTCATATGCAGGGAGGAGACAGACTTTATCTGAGTGCACTGTGCTACAAGGGACCCCCCCCCTCCCATACACACCCCTGTCTTTGATGTCTCAGGTGTTTTGTTTTCTTTTTTTGTTTTGTTTTTTTCACTCTACTTATGGAGACTGAGGCAAACAAAACTAAAACCTCATCTATAGCATTTATTATTCATTTGTCCCTTGTGGAAGAATCCATCAGTTGACAGGTTCTGTTGGATTGTACTCAGTGACTACTAATACCCAAGGTTTGGTATTTTACTATCACATGAAAGATTGTACTTGTAAACCAGACACTGTACCATAAATAGTGAGCATGTGTTTTATTCAGTTTTGGTTCTGACTTTATTCATTTTTGTATAAAAAAAATGACCATGAAGGTGTTTTTCTTGGTCAAGTCTAGTGCAAAAGATGATTTTCTGTAAGAATGTCTGCTCTGACAGCAGTGGAGCTGAAGGCCTGTGTCTTGTTTAGTTTGTTTTGGTGTACTAATGGCAGAGGTGTTTAAAAAGGCCTCAAAATGAAATATGTCCACATACCCTTTATAACGATAACTAGTCCTGTCATCTGTGCAGCTGTTCATAGATTTCTCTCCATTAGCATCAAACGCTTCTGTCCAATGGAAAGTACATTAGAGTGTCGTCAAGTAGGTGTTCCAAACGTTGATAAAATACTGACTGCATTAATTATAAACATAATTGTAAAGCTCAGCTACATGGTGTAAAACTAGCACTTCTATAAATATTTGGCAAAAAAAAAAAAAAAAAAGAAATGGAAAAACACTGATTTGCATAGCCAGACGGCTTTTACTGGGGTGATGTTCACTAGCAAAAATGCAAACTGTAAAGTTCAGTACCTGCATTCTTCAGAAAAAAAAGTTGTATGATGTAACATTAAGGAAGCACATATATTTTAGCAACCACATTTGAGTTGTTTTAGTAGCTCTCACACAGGTGTCCATTCAGCTAATACCATCACATTCACATTAACTGAGGCAGGGCCATGCAACACATTGCCAAGACAGACACACTGTCTACAGGGCAGCCATTAGGCCCAACAACAGCCCCCTGCTGGGCTCCTGGCAGGGGGAGCATGTTAAATGTGTGGACCTATTGTTCTCCCAAATTGGTCTGTGACTCTAATTGCCCAGTTAGTCCCCTCTTAGGGTCTGCACTCGTCTACCCGAATGAGAACCCGCCTCCACTCATCAGATCAGGTTGTAAAAGTTGGCTTAGAAGAGGCTGATGGAGGGTGCTGGTGGGAGACGGGGGTTGCTCGAGAGTCGGGCCAATCGGAACGAGTTTCACGTTGGCATGTCTGAAAGAGCAGCGGCCATGACAGGCTGGCTTGGATAGAGACCTGATTCATGAGAGAAAGTTTCAAAAGGCCCATAGGGACAAGACCCAGATAAAGATCACGGGTCTGGAGGCAGACGACATCCAAACAAATATGGTGTAATGTGTTTCTTTGTTGGATGAAGAGGCTTACACATGAGACACAAACAGTAAAATTAACACTTGTGTCTGCACCTTTGGATAAGATCTCTCCAGGGTGGATATTTGCATGTTATGACTTGGTGCTTGTCTGCTTTACATACAAAATCTGCCTGTGCTTTTGTCATATTGATGTTTTAATGACACAAATTGCTTTAGAAATACACATTTTGTTTTACGTATTTGACTGTTTAAAGGTTCTTGCCCTTTGTGCATGTTACCTGTGTCTGCAATACACAAAAGACATGCTGATTTTCAGACTGAACATATGTGGAGTTTAGGGGGGAATGTGCCATTTAGCTCATAATGCTAAGTTTTCTTTACTGCTACTGCATCAAACGGATAAATAAAAGGTTCTGCCTGACAGTATTTGGTCTGTGTATCTGACTTGCATGTCTGTTGTAGGCAGATCAAAGCCAGGTGAAGCAGAAGAGACGCCGCTTTGCTAATGAGAACTGGAGGCTCTGCCGATGAAACCCTCCAATTAGGAAGCAGGGACACATGAAAGAGACTAGCAATATGAAGGAGACTGCCAGTCTGTCTACAAACAAACAACAAAAATGTATTTCTCAGTGAACCATTAGAGAATACAGTTTGTGACCCTCAGCATATTTTGCTTCCCTTTCAGTTTTGGGATTTTATTTTATTTGTATCACTCTACACTGATTTAATGGGAGTGTACAAAACAAAATATGCCATCGGCCTTTTCAGTTAACTAATTAACTGTACTACACAGATCAAAGGAGATCCAAGCTGTGTTCTTTACTATTAAATACATGGGAAATTTAAGGCCTTTGCATATTAAATGTAAGGATTGTTTTTTTTAACTCTTGCACTATGAGACCAGCTGAGGTAGATTGAACCTCAATGTGAATGTGAAAGCTGGGCTATAATTGCCTATTGTCCCCCTCCTCACACCCCCCCCATATGCTTAATGCCCCCTCTCTGTCTGCAGCCATCACAAAACAAGCCGTTGTCTCCAAACGCATCGTCTCTGCGTCTTTGATAGATTGTTGATAACAGACTTACAGGCTGATGGGGCTGGCCGACCTTGCTGTATATAAACCCAGCAGCGGCAGCGGCTAAACCAGTCGAGGCCTGCGCAGATTTCAGACAACAACCACCATCAGTATCTACCTCTTGGACGTCTCTGGACTGTCAGTATGCTCTTTGCTGTAGCTCTCCTGGCCTTGGCTTGCCCCGTAAGGTCATTTGATTTGGGTCAATCAACCCGCTGCGTTGCCATCCCTAACCAGATGAAGGTGTGCAAAGATGTTGGATACTCAGAGATGCGTCTGCCAAATTTTTTGGGCCACAGTAACCTGGAAGGCGAGGTGGTGCCACGCTCAGAGGACTGGAGGCCCCTGCTGCAGACCGGCTGCCATCCCCAGGCCCAAGCCTTCCTCTGCTCCCTTATTGCTCCAGTCTGTCTTGACACGTACGTACATTTACTGTTACATCTTTGACACTGATCTGTACTCTGTCTATTTTATTTTCAGTGTATAACATTCTGTCTTGTCTCCCTTCAGTTTTATTCAGCCCTGCCGTAGCCTGTGCGTGGCAGTGCGGGACAGCTGTGCCCCGGTGCTTGCCTGCCAGGGACACCCTTGGCCCGAAGCACTTAACTGTGACCGCTTTTCTGCTGAGGAGGACATGTGTCTGTCTCCCCATCCCAAATTCAGCCACTTTGCCAAAGGTATGCATGGACTGCATTTTAATGACCTGAACACTGATTTACTAGAACCTAATGGCTGTGAAATAAATCAGTGTGCTTTCTTTTTTCTACTGAAATATTAAATTGTTGCTTTTCTTTTACAGACCTGCCTAAGCCTGTCTGCCAAAGTTGTCCTTCTGTGGAAGAGTCTCCTGCCATGAAAACGGTCTTGGATGCCTTTTGCCAGAGTGACTTTGGTAGGTGTCAGAAGGCTGAAAAGTTGTGAATGTGTGTGTAAACACGAGCAAGTGAGTTTAAAGTTCACAGGCTAAAGGCATTCATTGTTTTCCTCTTCTCCACAGCCGTTACAGCTAAAATTCATCGGCGCCGCATTCTTAGAGGAGAGCCAGAATTCGGACTGGAGGGTCGGGTTGAGTTCATCCACCAGGGGCCTCTGCTTCCTTACGACACTCGCCATCTTCTCCAGCAGTGGCTCCTCATAAACCTTCAGTGCGCCAGTACGCTTGTGCGTCCTGGACGGTCGCAGCTTTACGTGCTGACTGGTGCTGTGCAGCCCAACGGTACCCTGGGTCTCAACCGTGTCTTCCCCTGGCACAAACGGGATCCAAACATTGCAGTGGCCACACGCAAGTGGAAGTATCACAGATGTTAAATGGACAGATATTTATATGTAAAAACGAGCTTTTAAATCTGTGTTTGAATGATGGAATGCAGCTTGTATGTGATTCTACATTTAAGACGCAGGACTTAATGGAAAATCAAGCAGGAATTTGAGACGGAGAGGGTCTTGGGTTTGGGTATCAGCCAAAAATTGTAAAGTACTTCAGACTGAAATAAATATAAGATACCAAAGAATTCTGATACCAAAACCCTATGCTGTCTCAGCAGCTCGCCGTCCTGCTCTATCCCTGCTCTCACAGCACACAGTAATGGAATGCACTCAGACTTGTATATAGTATTAAAATAAGTAAATGTACTGTGTATTATATTTTCTTTAAGGATATTAATGTACTGTATTTATGACATCTTTATAGATGTGTGTGTGTGTGTGGAAAAAGCAGAATAAAATATGTTTTCTGATAAATATATGTAATGTGTATTGGTTATTTAACTGTAACCTTTGTGTAGTGCTAATTAGACTGATTTACACTCGTGTAGTATTGTGTTTTCTTTCAAAGGATAAAGTCAGGGTTGTATTTTGTTCACATTAACATTCACTCATTTCACCACAAGGGGGC
Source organism: Maxillicosta whitleyi (assembly GCA_029822895.1). Taxonomy (NCBI): domain Eukaryota; kingdom Metazoa; phylum Chordata; class Actinopteri; order Perciformes; family Neosebastidae; genus Maxillicosta; species Maxillicosta whitleyi. The sequence goes on from JAPSES010000249.1 coordinate 1,787,945, forward strand.
AGAGTGAAGGCAAAGAACACTACTTCATTGTTAAGAACCATTATCAAGCACTGAAGCCTTTTAAAACTTTTTTTTTTTTTTTTTTTTTAAAGTTACCACAAAATAAAACTTCCACAGACTTTTATAAAGCCTTAACAAGCGCTCTGATCCTTAAGGAAAGTACAAACTCTTCCAAATGATTCATGACTGTAATAACAATGGACAGTCCTGTGGTACTGACCGATCTAAGTAGAGCTAATGAGAAGATAAATTACTCACTTTACATGTGAATAGCCTTGTTTTCACCATCAGGCTTAACAGACCTAGGATGGGCTGTTAAACCATGAGTTGACTCAATACTTTTTTTGTGTGAATATTCATTTTCTTGTTGTGTGTCGAACAGAGGATCATCTGTCTTGTGGTTTAAAATAAGGGCAGTAATTTTCATTGCTGATAGCCGCCCTAACAAGCACCATTTACCTCCCATGCATGAATATGTTTAATGGTGTATTGTTTTCCTTTGTGCACAGATGAGAGAAATGCAAAAAATGAAGTCACTCTGAAGCACTTAAAATATAATTACATTGTATGGGTTGTTTTAATCTAAAGCCGTATTTGGACAGTTGGAGTATGTGTGTGTTTCCGTTGCCTATGACAAATTTACATTGTTTGATGCTTTTTTTCTGCCTGGGTTAGTTTTGCCTGCTCTTCAGTGAGCAGGAAAGTAAGTCATGCATGTGACATGCAACGAGGGGGGGGAAAAAATCATAATTTTATCATTTCTTCAAACTGATTAGTGGCGTCAGCAAACGTCATCACTGAATAAATTAACCATCCAGGAATATCTCTAGGGAAAGAAGATCTGACCCACTCATCTTGGACTCCATCAGTAGACGGGAACCATGGAAAACGGTAAAATAACAAGACATAACATCAAACGTAACAATTTAGATGATTTGAGTGACTTTGATGTTTCATGTTTCTTTCTTTTTGTTCACAGCTTGGTTTGCCGTCATCGCACTGATGTACCTGAAGTATTCTGTGATGGTTGACACTGCTCCAATCTGTTCTTACGGGCAGGCTGCCTGTCATGTTCCTTCCCTAGCAGATCTCTTTGACAGGGTCATACAACAGTCTTCAAGAATGCATGGGATCTCCACAGACCTGCACTCTGAGTTTGTGAGTTCTTTTCTTTTCCCCTGTGGTTGACATTCATCATCCATCATGTATCTTCCTCCTGTCATTTATCATCAGTCACTCTTTTTTTAAAGCTATAATGTGTATCTATACATACGTGCAGGATCAGTACCTTCCCAGCAAGAACTTTATAGGAAAGCAGAGATGTCACACATACACAATTCTAACCCCAGACGACAAAGAGAAGGCACAGAGACTAGGGGTGAGTATCTGTGAATGTGTGGTCATGATAAAATTCACTGCATCTTTCACAGAAGTTAGACATACAATTTATTTATTTATTTATTTATTATTATTTATTTATATCCTCCCCACAGCTATCAGGCATTATAACAGTTCTCAGTAAACCCCCCATTGACACCATGTGCATGTGCAACCACAATGTAAATATGTAAATAATATTTAATATTTAATTCTATACTCATATAAAGATTTATATACACAGAATTTCTTATTTTTCTCTTTAGATTTAATTTTTTCACTAATTTTTGGTTTTTCTACCCATCTTTTTCACTGCTCTTATTTTATGTTATCCTATCTTATCTTATGTTATGATATCTTATTTTATGTTATCTTATCTTATCCTATCTTATTTAATCTTATGTTATCTTATCCTATCTTATTTAATCTTATCTTATCTTATCTTATCTTATCTTATCTTATCTTGTCTTGTCTTGTCTTGTCTTGTCTTGTCTTGTCTTATCTTGTTGGATTTGAACAATAATTTAAAGCTTTTCTTATGTGCAGCGAGAACAGCTGACAGAGGTGATCCTGAAGCTTCTGATGGCTTGGGGTGACCCACTTTCACAACTGCACTGGAGCATGTCACAGGACCAGAATGAAGATTTCAACCAATATAGATCCAATAAAGCACTGGAGATTAGTGACATTGTCCAGGAGCTGAAAGATGGAGTGATAAAAGTGGCCCAGAGGGTAAGAGTGGTTTTGTGGTTTTGTATCATCAGGACTTAGAGTATGCAGACTGGGCAGAAATTAAATATTACAAAATAACTGACTATATTGCCATTGTCATTCAGAACATTTATTTACTACTACTCAAAAGAAACAAATGCCAAGAGTTTATTGTTCACCATTTAAAAACAAACAAACAAGCGAAAACAGTGACATCAGTGTGATGGTAAGGTGAGGCAGCAGGAGCACTGGCATCAACACTGATGGGTGATGACATCATATTCAGATAAATTGTACTTTTTAATTAATTCATTTATTTATTTGCGTATTTATTTTTAATTAACCCACCTTTTTTCCTTTCTCTTCTTCTCATTTAGTTATATCAGATGATTATATCCCTGTTATTTTATTTTTTTTGTGTGTGTGTGTGTGTGGGGGTGGGGGGGGGGGGTTTGA
>JAPSES010000249.1:1838477-1851320 GCA_029822895.1 Maxillicosta whitleyi
AACACTGCCTGTTGAACACATGACAGCTGCGGCACAGACACCGCGTCTGTTCATCTCCATGGCAACGGTTCCTTACTGTTTCCAGTAAGGTAGCGAGGGCGTTCCACTCGTTTTATGTCCTCCCCTTAATCAGGAGTGCCCTCCAAAGCTGAGAGTGTATACTCCGTTTGGAGGGACCCACGTAGTGAAGTGGAAGTGAGTAGGGAGTGGTTCACACACCTGGGATGCAGTCCTGGAGAAAATATCAGACAGCAGGGGGCATAAACACACCCCTGCTGTCTAGCCAACCCTCCTAAGCAGCAACAACTCTGGTCCTGCCCACTGTCCTGTCTGTTTTAGATCTTTCCCTCTTCCATCACACTTCTGCAGAGTATGATGATGAGCTGATCATTAATTGATTCAGGTGTGTTGGAACAGGGAACTATCTAGGGTCAAGAGGAACAGCGATTTTTTTCCTTATTTTTTTCTTTTTCCTCTTATATTTTAAGAAAGAAAAAAGAGGAGGAAAAAAGGAAATAAGAAAAAAAAGAGGAACAGAGTTGAGAACCACTGGCCTATATGATATGTCACAACATTACCATCATTGTGACGCTTCTGATGAAAGCTAAAGGAAGTAGGTGAAACTAATCAAACAGGTACACAAACACCTACCCCTGTCTGAAAAATGAATGATCTACATACAATGATTATGTATTATGTTTGTGGAAAATGTTTTATAAAGATAATGTGTTATTGGTACTTTTATGAATACTTCTATGCTTCTCAATAGCGTTGTGGGAGAATGACAGTGTTCTTCATATACCATGAAGTGAAACTAAACATGAACCGAAAGGTCCACTTATCACCTCCCCCACCCCTGAAGCAAAGAATGAAATGAGCACACAACCTCACATACCTATGGTAAATGCAGTCGGTATCAGAGGTTTTTTTTTCTCTTTCTTTTCTTTAAACTAATGGTGCTTTCAGAATTAAATCAAAACTGTCTGATTTCTAGTTTGACCTGAGAGAAAATATGAAGGTGGAAGGTGAAGGTGGTGAATGCCCACATTTTCTACGTGATTTGTTTTTAAAACACTGTCACATAGTTTTAATGTTTGTCCCGATTCAACCTCAACATCCGTGACACCTTTCAGACTGTTTCACATTACACAATACGTTTTGTAATGTGAAGCATGTTTAATGCCTGATCACACCTCTGTAAACCAGTAGCAGTTCTGAAATGTCTGTGTCTATTACAGAGTTAGTTACAATAGAGAGGAGGACACATGTGGAGTTAACGGAATATGACAGAGAAACACATGTGAAGCCAGAAAATCATAAAAGGATAGAGTTTAGAAAACAAGAAGGAATGTGGTTGCACACTTCATGCACAGAAAACAGAGCTTCCAGATTAGACCTGCCATTATGATTCTAATCAATTAATGTAATTATTAACCAGTATTTTCTTCAATGACATATTATTTGAATAAAAGTGATTTGGATTGGAAGGTTGGGGCTCATTTAAAACCACATCCCAGCCCGATAGTCCCCCATCCCGATCCCCCAGCTGAACGGCATTTGTCCAACAGTCACAACCAAGCATTACATTACACCACTGTTCTAATGCCGTGTTTCCACTACGTGGTACCGACTCAAGTTGACTCTGCCTTTTTGCGTTTCCACTAGGTATCTTGGACTCTGGTAACCGGTAATAGTTTTTTTGGTTTGTGCTTGGCTACATGATCTCACCATTTTGTTTACACAGACGTTGTTGTGCAAGTAAGGCGTAATACTCCAGTAACCGAAGTGCTGTGTAAAAGGGGCTAATGATTTTACCCTCCTGTTGTAAAGTAGTGTGGAAGAGCTTTGTTCCACTCACAGAAGCCTTTAATCTTTTTTTCAGCATTGTCTGTAACAACAGTAGAAAACAGTCAAATTCATCTGTACCTGATAGTGCACACCCAGCCCCAGGCAACCCGGGTCCTTTAAGGTCACACCACTGAAATCTGAGCTGTTGTTGTAAGGATTCAAAGCAGCGCTGTGCAGATACTCATCCTTCTGATACAGAGCAGGTTTCTCATTTCTCATTTTGTATTCTCTCTGGAGCCTCATTTAGACATTTGAACTATACTACCTTGTGACTTTTGATCATTTGTGATCATTTCAAAAGTTTCCTTGCAAATTGGCTACATCTATAATTTGAAAACTATGTGTAAATTTCACTGCAGTTGACCTACTGTACACTATTACCACACACAATCTCCAATGAATCCACACGTCTCTGATTTCCAGGAAATACACTGAAAAAAAGTTTTATATGTATTTTAGGTGGAAATTTAGGAGCTTTTTGTACCAGTATAATATAGATATTCACTGACAGCAAACTGAAATGAAACCTAAAGTGACATCTCAGAAATGGTGAAATTAATGTCAAAATTTGTTTAAAATTAATAAATAAAATGTAGTTTGTTATAGTGAGAACACTGAAAGTCTTCCTCTTGTACCTGTTTGACCCTGAAAGACACAGGAAGTAACTTTAGTTGGTTACGCCCTGGAGAGATTTGGAACGGTTTACTAACTGACTGTGAGTTTATCCCCATGTTTTGACAGTCAAATGAAACTTGCAGGTATGGTTTGTTTGATATGGTGATGAGCATCTGGAACATACAAGTATCTACATGTTAGACGGATGCGCAAGCAAATGGTGCTTTTTATTTTTCATTTAAACACACATAATCTCATATCATTCTAGACGCTAACTCAGGAGTGTCAAACATATGACCTATGGGCAAAAACTGGCCAGCCAAAGGGTCCAATGCAACCCACATGAACTTGTGAAATGCAAAAATTACACTGAAGTTATTAACAAGATATTAATAACTAATGTCATAAATCATTTTAGTTCAGGGCTCTATTACAGACCAATATGATCTCAGGTGGATCAAACCCATAAAATGCTACCATAATGACCTATAAATAATCCCAACACCAAATGTTGCTTATTGTTTTAGCGTACAAAAGTAAAATGACAAAAAATGTTTACATTTACAAACTAACCTTTCCTTAAAAAATGTGAACAATGAACATGATGTATCTTAATATAACTAAATACAATTTTAACATTCCGCCTGTTAAGAATATATTATATATAAAAGATAGAAAAGCACTTAGAGAGCGCAAACCTCCGCCAAGCAGCACAGTTCAGGTCACACATTTAAAGTCACTATATGAGAAAACAGAAGTTCTACTGTCATCTGGTGGACATTTGTTAGTACTACAACAAAGTCAATACTAATAATTTTAAAAATTCCTGGATCCAGACTGTGATCAGGATCACCTCCAAAATTTAATCATCTGTTCCTTGTCTCAGAGCGAACATTTCCTGAAAATTTCATTAAAATCCATTCATAACTTGCTAACTAACAAACAAACCCTGGTAAAAACATAACCTCCTTGGCGGAGGTAATAATAATAATAATAATAATATTAAAAAAGCTTGATTGCCCATACTTGAAGTTAAGGGTGTGTGGAGTATGATGATTTTATTTGAGGGGGAAAATATGATACAGTTAATGTGAATGTGATTATTTCTAGTATATAAATATTTGAATAAAAAATTATACACAAAATATGAATAATATATGATGAAAATAACATGTGTAGCTGCAACAAGACAAAATAGATATAAAAGATGCAACAGGACCACACAAAAGATTGGCTTTAAAATGTACTTTATGATTAGAACACAACAATAACTTACCAAGAAGCTGAGTATTCATTTAACTATTATAATGACCAACTCTTTTTTTTAAGTCAAAATAAACATAAAAAGTATAATAATATTAACCGATAAAGGTCCAGTGCTAGTTTTGTGCCAGTCCCCAGGTTAATATTTCTCTATATTTAACCTTTCTTAAATGATTTATCACCATTTATTTATTATAATATTATCTTCTGTATTTTGTGTTGTTTTTTTTTTCAGTAAAAATCAGACATTTTCCTAAATTGAATTCACTGATCATATAAATATTCCTTAAACCTCAGATTAAAGTTGAGGGTTATTGTATGTGAAACAGCATAAACAAAGGGAAAAGTGACTTTTTCAGCAAAGATATCAATAAGAAAACTTAAAAACAAGTGTCTCCATCCACTGTCAATGATCCGACTCCGTGGGTTTTACTGATGAATCAATGTTGTAGAAGATGATAGTGTTTCCACGGTAACTGCAGAACCTCTGAACCATGAAAAGATGATAAATTGTATTTTTCCGCCATTTATTTATTAGTTTTAATGGTTCATAAATGATTAAACATTTTACATCTGTAGATGGTTTCAGTTGCCTGTGGCTGTTTAAACTTTATTTTTATGGGTAAAACAACGAAACAATTCAACATTTCCTTTAAAACGTAGTACTGAAGAACACTTCTATGGTACTGTCCATTTCTGGAGCTGCAGGAGGCAGGGTCTGATATCACCCTGCAGGAGTGTGAGAGGTTACTCAAGGGGTAAAGGGTGAACTTAATGTTAGTTTACTGACTTTGTAAAACTGTAAACTGTATCAAACATTTGCATGAACAAATTCATCTCTCAGCGGTTTTACACTTTTAGACACTTCTGCATTGGCTTCAGATCGGAGCCAAGATCCGTTTTACATGCAGAAATACTGTTATCAATTATTTAGCTAAGATTTGAAAAGTGCTTACCTAAAAACTCCTGGTGCCCGTCAGTCTATCAGTAACATTAATCATTTATAACATATGGCCCTATGTAAATACTAAAATACTGTACATCCTGTAATTCAGTGATGCGTATGCTAGAATGATGTATGAGGTGTGTTGGGGAAAAAGTGTGTGTGTGTGTGGGGGGGGGGTCCATGCATCAACCGTTTTTATTGTTTATATTTTATTATATATATATTTTTTGGTTTTATTTATTTTTCTGTATCTGCTTCAAAATGTAATACATTTGTTCTGACTAAGGCTCTAGCCTCCTAGAAAGTTTCAAGAAAATTGGCACAGTAGCTTTGTGTGTGTGTGTGTGTGTGTGTGTGTGTGTGTGTGTGTAATCCTGCTGACAGACAGACAAATGAACAAAAGGTAATGAAAACATTCCAGACCTCCTTGGCTGAACAATAACCACAAAACCTTATTGTCTTTTTTTTTTCTACGCTTGTATGCATTTTGCTTTTTTTTCTTTCTTTCTTTCTTTTTTTATGTGTAACATCCACGGTCCGCAAACATATTCAGCAGTTCATTTTGTATAAATAAGGATAGAAAAGTCCATTCCATTACCAGTGTGAAACTAGGAACAAACACAGACTCATGCCTCTAACATCAACACTTCAGACCCACACTATTCATCTGAAGAACGGTCTGACTTGCTATGAAATTGGATGGCGGTGATTGTAGTGAGTGTTTGCATCAGAAACTGCAAAGAAAAACCTGAAATTGACTCAATTTGCTGATGGAGTTCGCTCAAAGCCAATTGATTTTTGTGTGTGTGTGTGTGTGTGTGTGTGTGTGTGTCTGTAGTTCAGTTGCTGTATGACAATACAAGAGCTGTCTTTCACCCCAATAAAAAATAAATAAATAAATAAACAAATAATAATAATGACCCTGTCAATACATGAGAAAAGGTTTGTGCTCATGTAACAGAAACACCATTTTGTAGTTGCAAGGAAGTGTAAATGATTATATATGAAGTTCAACACAGATGTAATCTTATGTATTGAACACAGCAGAGAGGCACACACTCTGCACTCTTACATTGGATTTTAAGCACTTTGTTGTCCTTTTAAATGTAAAATCACAAAAAGCAGCGACAGAGACTAGCTCTTTAATACATTCCTGGGCCAGAGACGAGCTCAAAATAGCCGATGAGATCATTTCTGTGTAAATTTTTCATAGCAGCGCAGTTGGGAAAACTCAGGGGGATACTAGCCGGGGCTTTGTGTAAGTCTGTGTGAGCGTTTCTGTGCAGGTGCGTGTGATATGTGTGTGTAATTTTGTAGAGAAGGAGTCCCTCTCATCGCAGCACAGTCTGGCTGAAGGCCTATTTTGCTCCATGCATTCATGTGTTTGGGACAGAATTAGACAGAGGGGTTAGCAGTGAAGAGGTGACAGACTGTGTGATTGTCTCTAAATTGAACGATCAGTATAGTTCAACATGTTGAGATAATACCATTATTCATCATGGTATTGTAGAGGACTGCAGGCAGAGAGACGTCTACTATTGTTGTCTCGTCTTGAAATGCCCTACTTTAGAAATTCTCTGTACGGATTTCTCACCAAAAAAAAAAAAAAAAAAGGAAAAAAAAAACAGGGGTGTGTTTTTTTTTTTTTTTTTTTTTTTTTTTTGTAGCATCCATAAGGGAGATGTAAAATACAAAATGATATTCTGCAAAACCCCCAAAATGGAAAGAGACAAAGTATGCAACAGTATTTTATTTTTATTTTCATCTATAACATAATACAGGTTCAGGTTCACAATATATTATTTTTCCTGGTGAATCTCATCATGCAAATAGTTTTGGATTATTTAATAAAGATTGAATTACATACCTCTATGAGTCTCTACTCCCATCTTAAGAGAGGTAAAGGGAATATATACGTAGGTGATTGCTACATGAGAGCGTATTTTCCTAGAACTACTTCCTGCTGAAAAAAGATGGACAAAATCAAATCAAATCAAATCAAATTTACAAAATTTATCAAATTTTACAGTCACATGCTGATAGATTTGTCATGTAACTGTGGATAAGTCTAACACGTTTCATGCTGTCAATAAGGGCACAGATATTCAATCTCTTAGATTAGATTAGAGTTTATTGATTCAACGAGAGGTAAATTCAAAAGTCAAGGCAGCAACAGTATAAAATACAACCAAAAGTCTGCATGCATAACCCATAAGGACGCAGCGTGACCTTTGTGGCAGTTCCCAAATGAATTTTTCCTCTCGATTTAATCTTCCCTGAGTGATTTATCACCATTTATCATAATATTATCTACTAAATTTAGCATTTTCATTCATTGACACGATCATACTCATAAAAGTTCAGAGTAAAGTCAAAGGTTATTGTATCAAAGCAAACAAAAAACAAAACAAAACAAAGGTAACTTTTTCAGTAAAATCTATCATTAACTGAACATAAACCTAGTGTCTCCATCCACTGTCATTGATCAAACTCTATGGGTTTTACTGGTGAATCAATGCTGTAGAAGATGACTGTGTTTCCACGGTAACTACAGAGCCTCTGAACAAAAGGTGAACCGTGTTATAACCGCGAGGGATTACTGTATTTGGAAAAAAAAAAAACTTTTTTTTTTTTTTTTTTAGTTTTTAAGAAATTGAAACATCAGAGGCTGTAAAGTAGGACTGGGCAATATAATAATGTCTAAATATGATCAATTGATAAATTAATGTAAAACAGCATTCAGGGCATTTCATAAACTGAAATGTCCATCACCTTTAGTTCTGATAATTATTAGCCCATATATAAACAGTGAACACCAGCCATTGGTTACCTGAGTACTGAGTTCAAACCATTAGTTTGTGATTTAGCTGTAGCCAAAAATGACCATATTTGGACAAAAGTGGCGGAGGTGCAGGAGTGAATGGTTATGGGTGAGCTAATGCTAAATGCTAACTTAGTCACTCAATGAAATCGTAAATTTCATCACGTGGTGTCTAATAATTTAGTTTTATAGTCTTGTTAGTGCACTCATGAGACACAATGACAGTGTATGTCATGAAAAATGTGTCAGGAACAAACAGAAACTATCAAAATACAAACAAACACATCACTCAATGCTCAGCAGATATTAAAACTGTTCCACTATTGAGCTTAAAAACTTTAAGAAGGACCGGATTATTTATTAGAGGGTCTAATAAGACCCGAATAACTCCTGGAAAATAGTATTGAATTTGTATTTTCTGACAGAAGTTCAATGTAAGTTTATGGGGGCCAGGGCTTTTATGGGCCAAATGTTGCATCCAATGTAACCATGAAAATTCACAAATCTATATCCACAGACACACACAAACTATGGATTTTTTTCTTATCATTTTGCTGCATTAGACTACATAGTATGACATCTGTAATCACATGAGATTATGGAAATGCTTCCCCATGTTAATATTCAGCGGTTTAGCTGATAAAGCCTCCCTCTGTAGCTTCCAGGCATTATCAAGATACTTTGGCAGCATCATCAAATTATTTATCAGCATTATAAATATTAATATTGACCAATTTACTCTTTTGCTGCGCTTCCGATACATACTTTTTAGAAGCAGCAAAGTTCAGGTTAAACAATAAAAAAAAACTTCTCAACAAGTGAAGCCAAATACTAATTGTGTAATGTGTACATTTAACCTATAATGTAAAACCATTTAACACGCATAACATTTGTACAAGAAGAACCATACGTTTTAGGTTTGAAGGTTTGAAGTCTGGGCTCGAACACAGGAAAATGTCACATTTGCCATAAGCCATAACTCAGTATGTGTGTCCATGTGTGCGAGGTGTACCTCAGACCAATCTGATTGCTGCTGCTGTCCACTGAATGTCAGCAGGCTAATTGGCACTGACTGAAGAGCATGGCCCGCTCGGAAACCCAATCACTGCCGGGATGAGCCCTGAGCCTCTGAGCTTCGCACCTGCTAAGGCCTGAATCCTCTCAAACATGGATGAATCACACACGTACACAACCAGGCAAACATGTACACATTCCAACTGGATGTGTGTTTACACACGCCTCACCTCTGACCCAGCTGAAATGTCACCCAAAACAGACAATCCAGCTTCATCGAGACAGACACTCAGTGTAAATAACAGTACTTCAGCACTGCTCAACCTGGGTCCTTCAAATGCCACATGGAGGAAGTTACCTTTCTGCTGCTTTTCCAGATGGACTCACCCTTGATTCTCCAGTTGCTTTGTGTTCAGGAGAAGTTTTACTGTTTTAAATAAAAGACGACCAATGCTACTGTAAAAAAAAAACAAAACAAAAAACAATGCTACTGTAACATATCAGTCAGTCTCAATCACATCCCCCAGTTACACAGGCGGCAGGGGGTGCACTGTGCATGTTCAGATGCCCGTGGAAAGCACAAAGTCTATTCTCTCAACATGTTCTGAAATGTTTTTGGTTGAAAGTTTTTGGAATATTTAAACTACATCATAGTTCAAACGTGTCATCACGGACACATCAGGGGTTCAGTCAAAATCCAAACATTGAATTCAAGTGGCTGCAGCTGGCTGGCTCCGTGATAAGATCATGGCTTGGGATGCATGGGGTTCAATTCCGGGCGGAGACACATGCAAAAAATAACCCAAAAATGCCAAAAAAAACCCAAAACAACTGAGCTGCCAGTGAGGGTCCTTGGTCCTTAATGCTCCCGCCCAATGGGCAGCACGGTGGCGCGGTGGTTAGCGCTCGTGCCTCACAGCAAGAAGGACCATTGGTTCTTTCTGTGTGGAGTCTGCATGTTCTCCCTGTGACTGCGTGGGTTCTCTCTGGGTACTCCCACTTCCAAACACATGCACTTGGGGCACAGGTTAATTGGTAACACTAAATTGGCCCTAGTGTGTGCATGTGTGTGTGAGTGGTTGTCTGTCTGTCTGTGTGGCCCTGCCATGAACTGGCGGCTCATCCATACCTTCCGCCCGTAGTTGCTGAGATAGGCTCCAGCCACCACCCCCCTCCCCGCAACCCCGTGACCCCGAAAGGGACTAAGCGGTTGAAAATGAGTGAATGAATGAATTCAAGTGCTACTGTAATTTAAAGGGGGTCAAACCTGCAGGACGAGCTCTTATTTACTGAGAACAAGGTGTTTTTGAAAGGTTTGACATAGTGTGGAGTTTTTTTTTAAAATTTTATTTTATTTTGTGCAATTAGTTGTGATTAACCATCTTTGTCACATGATTTTGAGTTCCCACAGCCTGTAATCAGACTCAATAGGAAGCTCAGAGGCAATGGTGGATTTTCCTCCTGGTGATAACAAAAAAGTTATTTAGCTCTGTTTAATTTAATACAAGATTATCATTTGAGCTTCTCATTAGGTAGTTGAATCAATAGCAATTGTGCAGTTAAATATCTATGCCAAACATATTTGGATTATTTGCCTGGTTGACTGGTTTTGGTGATTATCTTGCATTCCACTCCAAAAGCTCACACATAGGTTTATCAAATCGTACCCTCAGCGGTTGATTTTATAGAGCTCTGATGGCTGTTTGTGCTTCCTGTAACGTACCGGTCAGACATCTGGCCCACTGGCTACACTCGGCCACAGAGTAACAAGTGATGGATGATGATGCTCCATCGACGTACGTGTGGTGGGAAATCTTTACAGATTAATGGGAGCTGTGATGGAGAGTAAAGGCCCATTCAGACTCACCATACATAAACAATCAGCTTCATTTAAGTCATGACAAATCTAAGTGTGCTAAGTGCGTGTTTAATGGGACATACACACACATATACAGAGTGTGTGTGCACAGATTAGCAATGAAAAGCTAAATACGCTGCTTTAAAATGCCACACACACACACACACACACACACCTCTAAAGCATTGTGAGCTTTTCCTCATTTGACGTTCATTGTTCTATGTCAGGTAGCAAGCTTCTAAGTGTTTACAGTGATTGATCACAATGTGAGTGTCTGGTATTTAGACAATGACTGTGAAGAATGCAGATTTCTACTCTTATTGCTTCCTAATGGGAATCTTTCCACTCACTCATCTTAATTGGCTCTTGCCTAAATTGGCAGTGACATTTTGCATGTGTGCTTTGGTCTATTTCACTTCTTTATTCAAAAATAATTGCCTAATTTGATAAGCTGAAATTATATTTAAAAAAAAAAAAAGAGTTTTAAAACAATTCTTTAGAAAAATGGCTTAAACGTTATATCTGTGGTATAATTTTGCATAATGGCTGAAACAAAACAAAAAAAAAACATTTCAAAGAAACCATTTCATCTGTTTTTTCCCCTCATTGTCATTCTTTTAAAGTGGAAATTGTCATTCTTTTAAAATGAAAATGAAAGTAACGATCATCCTTGAAGATTACATCTATAAAAGCACAGTGATTAAAGAAACACCGCCAACAAACAACTCAATTATTTACCACTTAAAGTCATTTTCTTCTGAATGAAATTAATTGTTCTTTGAGTAATTCTGCTTCTTGGGAAACTTTTTTCGGACACGTCTAGCATTACAGCTTGTAGCATCATAACAGAGCCCTACATATATTCCAACAGTAAACCAGAATAAAGCTATAATACAATTAGACATAATTATTCTGAAAACACTACTTGAAGACATTGGTTTTAAATTTTAAAGAAATATTTTTGTTACAGTTGCAGCTAAACTGAACAGCTGTCTGTGTGTGATATCACTTTAACATTAACTATGGAAGGAAGGATTTTGTGTGCGAGTCTTGCTGTCTGTTTTTACTTGCACAAACATGAATAAATAAATCCATACGAAAGGTTTTATATTTGAAAATGTTATGGGAATTGAAAAATTGTACTGATAAATGAACGAGGGAATGAATAAGTTCTGAAGCAGCAAACACTTAATGCATTTGACTGATCAGCTGACATTATTATACAGTGCTTAAACACACCTGGTACTACGACAGATTATTACATTATTATTATTACATTTGGCTTTTTTCCAAAGTGACTTACAAGGTATATTATTATTATTATTATTATTATTATTATATTATGTTATGTGTATGTTATTACCAAACTAAGACCAAATATTCCTTGGTCTCCAATGGAAGGAATCATTTTATTTAATGTTACATAAAACAAATATTTTGTGTTTAGTTTTGTTTCGGTAGCTGATTGTTTTTTTCACACTAGCTAACTACAGTAGTACAGTAAGAATGGTCTTTGGTTCTGTGTTGACATTTTGGATCTAATTTTCCATAAAAATCTAACGCTTGCTTCCATGTTTTTAGAGCCTGTCATCTATGGAGCCAATTAAGGCCATAAGTTTTGTATTTGAAAAAAGAAAATGTGAAAACAGAAAATTTAAGTTTTTAGTTTTAGTTTTGACACAACAACGAATTCAATTTAAAAAAAAAATAAAAATGTGTGAACAGTTTTTTTCAGCTTAAATATAATTTGGATTCACTTTGATGTTTTGAATAAATTATATATTTTCATTTTTCACTTTCATATATATTTTAATCTTTGAAGTTTTTTTTTCAGTTACATGTTTTATCTTTTCAAATTCAGATCTTATTTTTTTACAGTTTCAAATCTGTTTTTTTCACTTGTTCAACTTTTGGCCCTGATGTGGTGTGAGGGGCGTGGCCTCAACTGAGAGGGGTGTAGAATCAGGAGTAACAGCATAACAATGCTTATGTGGAAATCAGAATTATCCTGTACTTAAAGGGACAGTTTGGGATTTTTGATATGAATGTGTATTCCATCCCCTCATCAGTGATGTACATCCACACTGACTTACCCCGACAGTGTCCTATATATCAGGTTTTAATTGAAACGAAAGTAGTCACGAAAGTAGGGTCACTAAAATAAAACGTTTTTCTTCTAAAAACAGCATGTGTTCGAAACAGTGATTTATTTGCATCACAAACCAATGTCCACGATAAGTCCCACCTCATAATGAAATGAGTAAAGAAAAGAAATAAAGAAATAAATGAGAGAAAGTAGGACCAAGTGATTAGGAGGTGTGACTATTTATGGACATTGGTTTGCGATGCGAATAAATCACTCTTTTGAACAAATGCTGTTTTTAGAAGTAAAAACTTTTATTTTAGTGGGGGGGGGGGGGGGGGGGGGGGGGGGGGGGGGGGGGGGGGGGGGGGGGGGGGGGGGGGGGGGGGGGGGGG
>JAPSES010000249.1:1851420-1862322 GCA_029822895.1 Maxillicosta whitleyi
AGTGATCCATGAATCCACATGATGACAGAACCAAACTACACCATAGACGGAACGGAGATTCAATCTGTGGTGGAAGACGGAAAAATACAGACAAGAAAATACGCAACAAGGGAGTTTTTGGCAACTCTGAGCAGACGACACGGAAGTAATGAGTAATGAGTCGAGCTGAGACGAGCCGGTGCCATATAAGTGGGAAAGAACCACAGGAATACTGAGTAGAGTAGAGTAGAGTAGAGTAGTGCTGGTACCATGGAGTGGAAAAGCGCCATTACTCTACAGCAGGGGTGTCCAATCCTGGTCCTTGAGGGCTGGTAACCTGCACATTTTAGATGTATGTCTCTTCCAACACTGCTGATTCAAATGACAAGCCTATCATCAAACTCTGCAGAAGCCTGATAATGACCGTAGGTGTACTGGAAGAGGAAAACATCTAAAACATGCAGGATAGTGGCCCTTAAGGACCAGACTTGGACATGTCTGTTCGACAGCTTCTGCATCCCAGTGTCTCTCTTACTGTTTCTTTCTGGATGATAACATGTCTCTTAGCTTTACTTACATACTCAAGAGATGAACGACTATTTGGAGTTCTTTATTTGACACAATTTTCCCTGGAATTTTGAGAAATGTGAATTGAAACTTTGCAGTTCTGGGTCTATGATCACTGTTATTTGACATGTGTTACACGTTTCATAATAACTAGCAAGTGGATGTAGTAGTTTTTATAGTAGTAGTGTATTCATACATGCTGTACTCTATTTGTCCAGCAGTCACCAAAGTGTTCTGGCCATAGCAACATGATTGTAAGGTCATTATATTCCAAAATTACTAATATTTTCTAAATTATTGGTGCTATCAACTTACCGTTTTTGCTAATCTCTTCCTTGACCAAAAATACAAGTATGCCAAACTGCAACAGTCAGCTCTTTCTGGATTTTGTGTGAATCCCCACACACACACGCACACGCACACACACACATACACACACACACACACACACACACACACACACACACACACACACACACACACACACACACACACACACACACACAGAGGCCACTTGGCGTTTACAGTATAGATTATGCATAATACCATAATAGTGCATTTCTTATACAGTGAGTAAAAGTCAAAATATAATAGTTATGCAATGGCACAGCAGCCACACTTCAGTTTCATGTTATTCACATTTTTTGAAAGGTTGGTTTGTAGATATAAATATTGTCATAATGTAATTTTACCTTTTTTCACTCTAAAACACAGTGGAAAATGTTAAATATCAGTGCTCCAGAGCATCCATGGAGCGGAATTACCATAAATTACAAAGCTATATCACTCCTTAGGAACTGTCATGTCATGTCAACTTGTTTTCTCAATCAAATATTCATTATGCATCAATCACATTTTTATTTACAATACAAACAGTGAGGATTAGTGTTAAGAGTGCATTTTTTTTTCCTCTTTTAAATTCAAAATCCTGACCTTAGTGACCCTCCTAAAATAGACTGAACAGATGCTAATCTGTTATAAAGACAAAAACAGGGAATTTGGCTGCTACTGCCACGATTCTGGCTTTACTGCATAGTTATTATCAGGCAGGTGATGTTGTATTTGTGGCCACACACAAAGAAAATATGTGCCACACACTGTGAAAAAAGTATGGCATCTCTACTAATTGAGCATGTGAGAAGTATGAGGATCCAAGAAGATGTGGTTGTTTTACATTTTCTTTACTGACCTTGAATATAGTTGAATAAATTACACAATGCACACCCCTAGCATCTCTTTGTTATATAAAAGTTCTCCTCTGTGTTAAAGAAATAACGCTAATCTGACTACAGGTAATAAAGACCCTCCTCTCTATGATTAATCGGCACTTTTTTCCCCCTAATCATGAAATGTGAACCAGGTATGAACATGATTAATTTAGTTGTTATGGAGGAATGCACCATCCATTGTGGTGCACTGGGAGCCTGACCTCGAGCACTCAATTTAGCGATAAAAGCCGCTGCTGACTCTTAGCCAACCTTTTTTACTTGGCGCATCACGTGTGTCCATATGACAGGCCAATCAAGAAAATGGAGTGCGTTAATGGAGATGGAGATGGCCGCTCTGACCACGCAATCGTCCGCTGCCCCTCATCATCTCACCTCCTAACATATTGTTTTAGCTAACGTAACTGCTGTCACCAGGGGCAGGATGGATGGTGTCTTACAGTTAATAGGCTCTAAATCAAAGCCGCTGTCATAGACGTCCAATCAGAAACTGGCAAAGCTGTCACCTCAGACCTCCGTTCAAGGTTACCATTGACTCTGAGGACAAGAGAGAGGGAAATCGTTCTTTTACTGTCTGACTCCTCAGAGACATTTAATACCTTTCAATACTTTACGCCTGCAGTTCTGTTCCTCCGCCATCCAAATCTCTTTTCCGTCTGTCACTATCTCTGCCTTCACTTCCTATTAAAAACACCACACACTTTTCACCACTTTAACTTCACACCGGTTCTTCCTCTTCCGACATCTTTCTGTCTTTAATCCACTTCCTTGCCCCCACCTCCCTCTGTCCTCCTCCTGCTGTATCTCTCAGTTAGTATCTCCGTCATTCGCCCTCTCCCCATCTGTTTCATCTCCCCAATTTCTATCTAGCGCTACAGTACAGCTTGTCGTGACTCCGTCTTTGTCTCTAATCCAGTTCTTCTCTTTACCTGCCCCGCTGTTTGCCCTTCCCACACTGTGAATCTGTGTTTCTCCCTCTGTCTCTCAAAGCCAGTCACAAGGTTTAATTAGCCTCTGTTCATTTAGTGAAGGACACATGTACTTTCATCGGTAGTCTGTGATTGTCTTCCTTCTTCACTTATCTGTAAGTCTTTTCAATAGCTGGCGGCAGTGAGTATTGATGAAACTGTGAAAGAAAGACGACCACAGAAATGTGAATGCCACAGTTGTAGGCAGGTGCTGAGCTCTTAGTTTGCAGGGTGGTGGGTGGTGCTATACCAAGGACACGCGAGCCGAGTGAATGCCAATGCAAATCTATTGAAATTCAATTTCAAGTGTACTTCGCAAAAGCATCTGGCACAGAACATACTCGGAGGTGAATGTCCTCTTGTGCTTGTACAGATACTGAATACAGTGAATGAATAATAAATTAGTAATGTCAAGGACTATGGCGCTTGTCTCTCAAAAAGGCCTTACGTTTGACCCATACTATCAACAGGAACAAGATCCTCAAGCTTATTACATGTCTGGGTTTGTTCAGGCTGACTTTTATTTGCATCAAATTGCATTTTGTTGCATCACATTATCAAGATTATTTTGTTTACCCTGGCAGTGTGGTGCATCTTCTGTCTGATGGTTGGGCTTGCAGTTTAGAACCCAGGAATAGCTGTTGCTAAGGCAACAGTTAATATGGATCCAAATATGGAATATGAGAGAATATGAGAGTGAGAGAGAAATACAAAGGACGATCTAATAAATCATTGTTTTAAAGATGCATGTACTGAGGTCTAATTATGAGGATGCTAAAAGTCTCCAAAACAAAACTCTCAAAGACACAACCTCAATATGCTAATGGGTTGGCAAGTGGTCAAGCTAACATGTTAGCAAACAGTTGTCTACTTGCACAATCACTGGAGATGAACCAACAAACAAGACTCAGCCAGAGCTCAGATATCTTCAGTGATTCAGATAGACCTGTTGTTTTGACAGTTTGTTCCCCAAAGTGAGAAATGATTGATTCACAGTAAATAAAAATGGAGGCATCATCTTCCTACATGTCTACCAAGTTATATTAATCAGAACAGAAAAGCCACACATTGCCGCTTTTCTGGTGACATGGATTTTCTGTTATTATTGGGAGGAATGTAGCTGTGCCAGCTGTTTGTGATTGACAGCTTTCTCACTGTATTTATGCATCTACTACAGCACATGTATATCAAGGGTGTCTCTATTTCTATTTCTAGTAAAAAAAAAAACAACTGATATATAGGATCAGTGTCTTCAGAGGTAAGGTGGCAGACTGCAACCAATGGAATACCCCTCCTTTTCTAAAGCTGCTTTTCCACTGCTGGTATCATCTCAGCCTTTCTCAGCTTGACATGGATATTTAGGTTTTTCCCGCGCATGAAAGCAGGGATCACTAGATACTATCACATTCTACTTCTAGTATCACCTTCACCGAGGTTCCAAGTCGGGCAATATAGTATTAAAAATGACGTAAATGTGTGCGGACCACAGATTGGTGAATCCAGAATCGTCACTATGAAAGCACATATGCCTCTTATTACAAATGTATTGTTATTATTCATTATGCTGCAATGTGGGATGTTGATTCAAGCTTGTGGGAAATCTCCAAAAAATAAAAATTCAGCGTAAACAACTATAGTTTGGCCAGAATTCTCTTCATATGATGCCTCATTATGGTTATTATAACTTGCTGTTTTAAATTGTCCCTTCCTCCACTGTTTCCTTGCTCATAGTTGCATAGCTGCAGTTATGCTGAAGATGTCACAACACTGGGATGAGTGTACTTTACCTGCAGCGGAAAAGCAACATGCAGCTACAATGAGCTAATTCAGGACAAGTCTAGCTGATACAGGCAGAGGAAAAGATTCTAGGATGACCATCACCTCAGTGTAAAACATGAAATGACGTCCCAAGAGCCAAATGTTTGGCTGTTCTATTCTGGAGTCCTGTAGAAACATGGCAGCGCATCATAGTGGCCCCATGAAAGTGGACAAAAAGGGCTCATTCTAAGCTACAAAAAACACAATAATTACAGGTACTGGTGATTAATAAAAACACTAATAAAAACTAACAATTAAGACTACTACAAACATATATATGAATGCTATTTATTCCATTTTTGCTAATACAGAAGTGTCAAACTCATTTTAGTTGAGGGGCCACATACAGCCATATTTGATATTAAGTGGAGCCTATAATAGCCTATAAATAATGACACTTTTGTCTTTGTGTTCAAGTGCAAAAAAAGAAAAAAATCTGAAAGTTTTTATATTTACAAACTGTCCTTTGACAAAAACATGATGCATGTGCATTTTATGTAGATCACAGTGGATCTAAAAGGTACAAAACATTTAATAACAGACTCAATGTCGTTGAAATGTGGAGTTTCTCACTAAAATGAGTTTGGCACATTTGACTATTAAAATTATCAGTATCATTTTTTGTGTAGATTCATCCTGCAGGCCAGATTGGAACCTTTGGTAGGCTGGTTTTAGCCCATGGGCTGTATGTTTGACCCCATGTGCTAATAGATGCCACTAAATATTACTACTGGTCCTCTAAAAGACTATATTATTATATACAGAACTGAAAGTAAACACTAAGACCTTGACCTCTATTTCCCACTGACTAATAGCTCTTTCCCACCAACTGTGCAGGAACCTGTAAGATCATTATGCAGGAAGAACCAACTAGGGCCTATCTGTTTCTAAGAGACACACAAAATAAGCCATAATGCACTGCAGATGTCAGAGCAATGGTGCTGTTTCCCTTTGAAGGTCAATCAAACAAAGTTTGATTTGCTTCATGTAATTAAATCAGCAGTTTCTACGTGTTATGTCACCTCATCCCTAATTAAAAATAAATGAAAACCAAAGTCAATTATGTGCTGCTCCCACATCTTTGATGAATTCAGGATTCTTTTCAGCGTCAACAAAAAGTTTGTAGAATAAGACAAGACAATAACAGCTTGGTCCGCTCATTTGTATAATCAGTAGGCAAATGAATATAACACTGAAAAAAATATAATAAACAACCCTGATATTTTTGACTATGAATTAGAATACTGTCCGAGATTACAAGTATATGATGCACATGCCTAACAGTATTTCTTATTAGAATTTTTAAATATTCTGTGCTTTTAAACAAATGAAAAATGTATTTATTGCAAGCATAATTAGTAGTCAGTGTCACCAAAAATATATTCAAGCTTACACCAAAAGTCATTCCAAGCTTTGGTGCCACAGAACATGAACTCCCACTCCCTTTTCCATGAAACCAGGAGGCATTATACAAACATGTACCATTTTAACAGCTCTTTTACACTTTAGTGAGCATTTCTAAAAACTGTCCCCCTGTTACATTTACTCTAAGGTGATTGAAATTCTCCCAGGGAAACACATAAAAATGAAATGAAATGTATAATGAGGTTGTTTAGTACTCATTTCAAAGGGCAAAACTGGGGAACTTTTCGACTTGAATGTAGATTAGTAATGATGATATTAGATATTAGAGGTTGACATATACCGGTATCTGTAACATTTTGTAATATGAATTACAAAGCACAAAGAGAATAATTCAGAATGATCATTTTCACTTGGTTGCACATGACTTCCACATCTGACATCTCACTCGGCTTTGTTCTCACTTTCCTTCACCCCTTCCTCTCTAACTTCTCTTCAGATATCGATGAGTGTGCTGAAGGGAAGCACTACTGCAGGGAGAATACCATGTGTGTTAACACTCCTGGCTCCTTCATGTGCATCTGCCATACCGGCTACATCAGGATCGATGACTACTCCTGCACAGGTGAGTTCCTCCGCTGCCTCTGTGACTGAAGTGGATACGCCTTTGAGTCTCTTATGGGTTAGTTTGCCTCATCGTATGGAGAAACCATTTTGTGCAGACATTTAAGAAACTTTTAAAAGCTTACATTCTTATATGATTGTAAAAAAACAAGACGATAAGATGTAAAAACTCTCAGTGTGTCTTTATTGCATATTACTGGAGGTTTTAAAGCTGCACATTTCCTAGGTTATTGGCAATTAAAAATAATTTCATTTGCATCTTTAGTCATACACCAGAGGATGATATTTGATTTTATGATGATAAATGTTTCGACTGAGACGCACAGAGAAAGATACAGTGAGACAAAATGCAGCTACAGGTTTACAGTGTTGTGAAACTGTGTAATAGAAAACCATGTTTTGAGAGAGCAACTTGTTTATCATTTTAAGTGGTTTCATATAGTATTGATATTCCAAACTCAACAGCAGAGGGAAGTCACATACCAGTACACACAAGACAACCAAAACCACCAACAAATCAATGCTGTGTCCACAAACTCTAGCACTCACTTAATAAAGTGTAAAGCTCACATCTTTATTATATCACCAAATTATTTTCTTCAAACTAAAACTCATAGTGCCTTATATTTTGACAGTTGGTTAAAAGAGCACTTTTTTTTTTTTTTTACATGAGTGAATAGTTTACATTATAGCTGTGTTAGCTTAGCTGTGTTTTCAGACATTAACAGCTACAGTAAAACCACAAATTAGCATGTTTTTGTCAATAGCTGCATGAAAGATGTTTGGAGTCATTCAAACAAGGTCAGAACACAGTTTAGTCTAAAAAATCAACACAACAAACAGCGACAATAGTAGCTTAGTGTTTACACCACAGGCTTTGGTTCAGAAGGTTGCCTGTTCAAATCCCAGTTGGGCTCTTATGCAAGGCTCTTTACACTATACAAGCCTATAGCTTGAACCTCGCTTTGGATAAAAGCCTCAGCCAAATGTAATATTAACTTTATACCTTCATAAGCCTCAGAATCAAACTCACCTGTGTAGAATACTTAATAGAATCCCAGGTGAAATCAGCTTTCTTCTTGAGGCTTCTTCTAGGGTTGGTGAAGTCTGTTGGCAGGGTTGGAACTGGCCACCAAGAAGAAATGCTGCCATTTCAACATTCTTTTCATTTAGAGCTGTTTCCAGTGGCGATGACAACAACAACAGTACTTATAGATTTTATCATTCTGTCACTTTCTTTGACTTAAAAATTGTTTCTTATCTATAGATATAGATATTTAGATATATATCTGAAATCACCTCTGATGTTCAACCTCTGACAGAAAATAAATTATATTTAAATCAAAAATAACCTTCTGATGTCTTCACAACTAACTTATGTGTAACAGAAAATTTAAGATGGGCAAAAATAGTGATTTGATTTAGATCATGATACATATCGATATCATATGGAAAAAAAAAGATCGTGATATGATTTTTTTCCATATTGCCCAGTACCAATCTAACTAGATGGGACTCTAGCATGATTGATTTGGTGTGGCGCTGCTTAATTATGATTGGCTCTTCTTATGTCTTTCAAAACACAGATGAATGAATTGTATCACAATTCTCATATTTCTATTGATGAAAGCTGTATTGCGATATATCATCATGGTTTTATCGCTCACCTAAATCCAGTGCATTAGATTATTGTCATATGTCAACCCTACGATGAACTGGAAACATGTCCAGGGTGTACCCCACATTCACCCATAAGTAGCTGGGATAGGCTCTGCAAGTTCAGAAAATGAATGAATGAATAGACTATTGTCAAAACTTCAGAACTCTTTTTTCACTGTATTGACAAATTTGGGTTATATTTGGATTAGGGTTGAGTATTGAAAGGGTTTCATTCGGTACCGGTGCCAAATTGATATTTTCAAAATGGTACCGGTTCCTAAACGGAATTTAAATCGGTACTTTAAAAAGAAAAAAAAAATCACACACAAACAGAGAATGTGGACATGACTTTTTTTTTTATTACTTTTACTTTGACACTCCCCAGCTGGGTGTTTGTGATATAGCAGTGTTTCTCGCAGAAAATTAATTAGTCAAGGTGGGGAGGGAGTTGTTGAGTTGTGTGTGTGTGTGTGTGGGGGGGGGGGGTTCGGTGCGGCATTGCGCGTACAGGGGGGGTTGCGGTGCGGCGTTCTACGAATAGCGTACCGATAGCGTAGAACAGACTTGTGTTTTCAGGCATCGTTTACATGTTGAAGCCTCTGCATCCTTCCGTGTGAAGTGGAACCACACTGTTGAACCTTTAACCTCTGACATCTCTTCACCAAGTGCCTGACTCGACTGTTGCCAGAGGGATTTTGCGGTTTCATGCATACTGACGTAACAGTCAACAGAGGTCACAATTGAACAGTCGCATATTTTGAGGCACCAAAATAAGGCACTGAAACGCACCTTTCATTTGGGTGTGGTTACTACCGTTACTGTTCCATACGTGTACCGAGTTTTGGTACGCAACCC
This sequence comes from Maxillicosta whitleyi, assembly GCA_029822895.1. Taxonomy (NCBI): domain Eukaryota; kingdom Metazoa; phylum Chordata; class Actinopteri; order Perciformes; family Neosebastidae; genus Maxillicosta; species Maxillicosta whitleyi. The sequence continues at coordinate 1,860,479 of JAPSES010000249.1, forward strand.
TAATTCGGACATTTAAAAGTATAAATACTACATACAGCACAATATTTAACTCTTTCAACTCTTGTCTTGTGGCCTTCATTTCAGTTTTTGATGAGTCATATTCCACAGTAGGCAGACACATTTGTCCATTAATTTGCCATCCTATAATTATGCACGGTCTGTTTGTTTCATATTCATAGAGGTAAATGTCAGTTGGATTTGCTTCTATTGGGTTTTTTGTCTGATTACCACCACCACCACCGCATTAAAACAAAACACACTCTCATACTTACACCAATCAATACGAGCTTTATTACTTTATGATTCAGCACAAGCTAACACCAGAGAAGTGATGAGAAAACGTGTCAAATCAATTTTAACTTGCGTTTTCTCTTTGTAGATTACACAGCACTCTCTCAGTGCTATGTTAAAAATTAAGATGGGCCTTTTTTTTGGGGGGGGAGGTTAATGTAATCTCTGAAACACAGATGTATTCTGGTATTAGTGGGTTATTTTTTATTCCAAATGTTTGCTTGTCCGAGCTCTTTAAGCACAACTCCCATTTATCAGTGTGAAAACTTATATCTTTTGAAAACTAAACTTTGAAAAGAAAAATAGATTAACTTCAGGCCTTTCTGTAAGTGTCAGTGAATTGCCGGACTTTGCCGTGTCTTTGTGTTTTTTGTGTGTGTACAGTCTGCATCTGGTGTGTGAATGAACTCTTGTGTGTGTGTGATAAGGGGAAAGAAAGTCACTGCGAACCTGAGAAACACAGTGACTGTGAGTGGAGGCGGCAGACCCATTTGTTCTTGATCAAAGTTGAAACCAAAGTCAATTTCAAAAGCAAACCAAATCAATTTTAAAAAAAAAAAAAAAAAAAAAAAAAAGAAGAGTGCAAGGATGGTTCACAGGCTTTGTTCTCTGTCTGAGTTCTTGGTTGGTTTGTAACATCACTTATTAGTAAGAGCTTCCTCCCCCGTAGTTTGTTTTACGGTCACTGATGATGAGATGGACAGAAAAACATCCCATCTGACACTATCCCAACTGATTAACTAGTTTGATTAAAGTGGTAGCAGACACTAAAACGCAGTGTTTATAGCTTAACTGTGATCATTTTTGGCACATAAAAAGCACTACATATGTTTTTAGAGTATTCTTGAGCCTTTCCACCTTCACGATATCATTAAATAAACCATTTTGTTGCTTGTTTCTGGGTTAAACAGTGAACACACCCATTTGCGCGCCCTTAAACGCAAATGGCGAGCTAACGATGAGCAAACACAGAGGCTTAACGGATGCAAATTCTGGGCTCATTGTGTTGGCTAAGCCATCGTTAGCTCACTATTTACGCTGAAGGGTGTTTGCTAACGGATGTGTTCACGATTTAACCCAGAATGAACGCCTCCGCTCCTGCTGTTTCCATTCATGTGTCAGCATTATGGTTTGAATAAATTATTATTGGATATTTGAGACCCTCCTCCCTTTACCCTCACCTGTCTGCATGTGCCCCCACCCTACTGCATCCTTACAGAAGATGTTGTGATATCGGGCTCAATAAATGAAATATTTACACAAATATATCATGTGTCCTGTTGGAAGTCTGAGGATAATTTGAGTTATTTCACAATGGTGACAAATTCTCTGTAGGAAAATGTTGTTATTCATCCATATTAACATGTTTAACTATGTGCAATTTAAATGTGAATATCCCTAACAGGGTGACAACATTTAATTATATATTAATAATGAATAAATATAATAATAAATATAGTATTTATTACTATATTCACCCTTGAGCTGGACCATTATGCATTTCTTATAGTTAAACGTATCAGTATTGAAAAACCACATGAACACTATCTTCC
>JAPSES010000249.1:1909581-1936271 GCA_029822895.1 Maxillicosta whitleyi
TTTTTGGCCCCATTGACCCCAATGTTAATGAAAATTTAAAAGTGATCCAGAATCCAGGATTTCTTCCGGATCACTCCCAAAAGTTAATCATTTCTTCCTTGTGTCATTGACAACAAATCCTAAAAATTTCATCAAAATCCATATATAACTTTTTGAGTTATGTTGCACACAAACAGACAAACAAACAGACAAACAAACAAATGCTGGCAAAAACATAGCCTCCTTGGCAGAGGTAATAAGTTTGATGAATGCAGGATCGTCTGAACAAAACAATAAGAATGTAAAACGCAGAAAAAGACTGAAATTCTCAGCAGTCTATTGTACATTTTTACATTTCTGAATTTCCGTACATCCATTTGGAACATGAATCACTTTCCTTAAATTCTTGTTACCAGCTTCATTTACCTATGATTTAGCAGTTCAATTTTTCTTCAGGGCCACTGCGTTGAGGTCTCAAGGTATCCGTTATTAGTTTTCTAGAATATAACAGTATTGCTTTATTGACTGTAAATGAATTCACTCATTTAGATAAATACAATAGAGCAGTGCAGTATAAGATTTAGAATATACATTCACCACTTACATCAGGAACAATTAAGATAAACACATGCAGTTCCCCTTCCTACAGAGGGACAGGAAAGATATCATTATCACAAACCCTGTCGGGGGACTTTGTCTTCCAAGCAAGTTGTTGGAAGGGTTGAGAAATTTATCCCAAGCCACATGTTCTTCTGAGAAACCTGCAGATAGAATTAGTGATGAATCCTTTCTCCCCTGCGACCACTGGGGACAGAAACCATCTCTAGCTGAGTAAAAAGGACTAAGGGGAAAACCGTTAAGACGGCTGGAACTGACTGCACTGATAAATTTCACAGGGTCTCCCAGAGTCACGGAGCTGTCAGCGCAGAATGATGGGCCGTGCCAGGACATGATGCACTGATCTAATTGGAGGATAGCTCAAAGACATTGGACAAGGTCCCTGTTGATCTGTAGCTATGGCTTGGCTCCTCCTGGGGTTTTCTGGTTTATATTTAGCTGAAGATACAATAATAGTGATGTATTTTTCTAAAATTAGTCTTGCGTCTTCGCAGATTAGGGTGTAAATGTAATGCAGCTGGTAAGATCATGGTTTGGGATGCATGGGGCTGCCGGTTCAATTCCGGCCGGAGACACATGCAAAAAAGTAACCCAAAAAACGCCAAAAAACGGAGCTGCCAGTGAGGGTCCTTAGGCAAGACCCTTAATGCTCCTGCCCAATGGGCAGCACGGCCTCACAGCAAGAAGAACCATGGGTTCTTTCTGTGTGAAGTCTGCATGTTCTACCCGTGACTGCGTGGGTTCTCTCCGGGCACTCCGGCTTCCTCCCACTTCCAAAGACATGCACCTGGGGAACAGGTTAATTGGTAACTCTAAATTGTCCCTAGTGTGTGCATGTGTGTGTGAATGGTTGTCTGTCTGTCTGTCTGTGTGGTCCTGCCATGAACTGGGGCTCATCCAGGGTGTACCCCACCTTCTGCCTGTAGTTGCTGAGATAGGCTCCAGCCCCCCAGTGATGCCGAAAGGGACTAAGCAGTTGAAAATGAATGAATAGTCTCGCGTCTTTGCAGATTAGGGTGTAAATGTATAGGGAGAAGAGTAGAGCAGACAGTAAAAGGTGAGGGACGACGAAAGAAAAGACACTTCTTAATATTTCAATGAATAAAGAACGCGATCCATCACGACAGCTACAACCAAAACCACAGAGGAACTAGTCAATACACAAGGAACAAAACATGGACAACTGGCTCCAACACCACAAACATTTTTGAAGCTCTGGTTTTGACATGTTCTCTCAATTACTGCATGGTCCTCCGAAAATCAATATCTCATTTCTCAGCCCAATGGTAGATTTGGAAGAGGCTTCAGTCAAACAGCTAATACTTTCTGGCAATGAGATACTGTATATTCTCTGAAACAAACAACAAAGAACAGTACGACCTCAGGAACAGGCCTTGTATGTATGCTTTTTTTTTTTTTTTTTTTTTTTAACCAATAAAAACATCAAACTAAATGCTCTCTTATTATGAATTATTTAGAGCCAGCAGTGAAGCGAGGTTCAGTACTGTGGATGCAATTACACTTCACAGTATATTGTGCTGCTGCTGATGGACTGCTGCAGGGATCCGAACCGTGGTAGGTCACAGGTTTATTTAACTTCTGCTTCACCCACACTCCTTCAGAGCTCAGGCATCTTTTTTTTTTTTTTTTTTACCTTTAAACAAGTAGATTCTGACCTAAAAATGAACAAATGTCAACTCACTTTGCTTTTTGATACTTCAGAAGTAGCATTACGCTTCCTTTTTTTTGGTTTTATTTAAGAGTTCATGACCTCTGGGATCAACATGTGACCCCATGGAATGGTCTCAAACACAGCTGTAAACAAAGCCGCTTGGTAATCTCTAATGGATTTTCTTCTCAGATGCTTTTTTTTTTTTATCCACTCTATTATTCCCTTATATAGATATATGTTCTGTAAATAAATACCGCCATGAAACAAAACACCTAACAAATTCACATCGCTTCCTGTCTTCATAAATCAAACGGCAGACGGGATCCAAGCAGGACTCATGCTAATCCAAGGTGGGTGTCATGTGTATGCACGCTACATATTCAAGTGTCCTTGTGAAGATAGTATCATTATTTTTCATATCGCCCATATTAATTGGGTCAGCAGCTGCAGTAGCTTGACCTGTGCTGTTGCTTGGCAACTATTTCCCAAGCATATATAGAAAACGTAAACTAGAACTTTTCTCACTGGGATTACATAATGAGATCAGCAACCTTGTTAGAAATATTCAGAAAATTGAATCAAAGTGGTCGAAACAAAGCAGTGTATGTAAGAAATTATTAATTTATTGGTAACACAAAATTCAACAGAAGTACATTACAATGAGCAAACACCAAAAGGACTCACCCTCCACTTAAAAAAAAGAAAAAACACAAGGAAATACAGGAAAAGATTCAGTGTCAGTTTTGCAAAATTGCACGTTTAAAAAATAATATGGACACAAAGGAAAACCTGCTCCTTTCCACTACACATTTATTAGACCCTCTTCAAGTCAAAAGAGGTTCTGCCCTTTGGTGAAACACTAATATCTACTGTGGTTAAAGGCCTGTAATGTATAAACACATAATTACAGAACCAAGAGCTGCAAACCAATTATGCTAAATAAACTGACCTCTTCACAGAATGGCCTTTGTCAAAAACAAGTGTAGCAGGAAACACCTACACACTTAACAAGCTTACACACACACACACACACACACACACACACAACACAAACATGCACAATAAAGTATGAAATGTCCCACACATACAAGAATCTAGAGTGTATTATGAGAGTAATCACAGAAAATGAGTTTATTTGTAACCAGTTAATACATTAATAAAACGCTTACATGGATTGGATTGACAACTAATAACCTACCTTTTGTAAAAAAAATAAAACTGGAGAATAATTACTTCTGTCTCCCTGACATTAAACTTTCAGACACATTATATCTTACTTTCCACAGACTTTCTAAACCACAGAGCTGCAGCAGGAGGTCTGATTGATCTGTATATTAAAGCAATAATGAAAATAGGCTGAAACGGCACAGAAAAAGAACATGTTAATGTGATGGATTATAAAAGACAGACATATGTTAATATAAAGAATAAAAATTCTAATTAATGCTTTCGTTCAGTCAACTTTACATTTATATTTTAAATCCTGTTAAACAATATAGTATAAAATATAGTATGCTTATGCTTTGAAATTAATCTTAAGATTAAAATTAATCTTAATTAAATTATGATATTGGATGCAGCTCATTTTTGGGCAATAACAATACATACATACAGTGTATCATAAAGATAGTTTAAGTCTGCCTAAAATAAATACACACTTCCCTTTAAATAGGCTTTTTTTTTTTTTCTTCTTTAGCAATATTCTTCAAAACAATTATTTCTATTATTTGGTGTCGGTCATAAATAGTACTTTATGTTTCAGTTGAACATGACAAAAATGTATAAAAAATATGGTTGTTTATAGAGTAAAAATTGAGTTAGTATAGTAGTTGCATATGGAAAATAATTGGAAGAGAATTTTTTTATTCTACATGTACAGACATTTTGACCAAAACAAACCAAAAATACAGTGTTTTTTTTACACTAGAAAACATGCAGCCAGGCAGTGGACATGTTGAAAGCCGGTGTAAAATAAAATTCTGCAGGTAAGTAAGACATAAAACTAGATGCAAGTTAAGGATTTTTTTTTTTTTTTTTTTACAGTGGGATCATGTCTCAAATAAATGAATTTTCCATGCATTTTAGATGACTGCAAAACTGCATTTATGAAAATTTTTAAGGTTTATCTAGACATAAAGAAGCCCTGAGCTTTGAAGCAGAAGCCTCCCCTGCACTTCAATGGCATGTTTATGCCAAGGGCAAAACCACCTTTCTGACTTTGTTGGTATGCAGTCCAGGTGCACCCGCCACATAAGCAATCATGAGGTCGCTCGTTGGTTTGCTATTTGATCTCTACTGATTGCATTTATTATCTCTCCAGCTAATATCAAGTGAAGGAATATGAATAGGTCATCAACATACATTGATGTTCATAATCATGTCATTTCACCTAGAGTGATAGGGGGGGGGGGGGGAGTCCAGAGATGTCACAGGGGAATAAATTAAAGTCAGAGATCACACGTCAAAAACATATATTAAGACATTTATAAAGCAGAACAAAACAAGGGACATCTTCCGTTTTGTTGCCTATACTAGTATAGACTGTCTGTTTCTGGACATGTGAAATATCAAGGCACTACTGTAGCTGTAACACTGGTGTGACACAATAAATTCCACCTGATGGCAGTGTCATCAGGCGAATGTAGAACCACTCCTTCAGTATAGGCACCATAATAGTTCACCATGACAAAATCGAGTTATGAAAGTGAAAAAATCGGAGCGAGCACCATGTCAATTAAGAGTTTGCATTCCGTGTTAGTTGTTAGTACTGATGCAACTTTAGAAGCTTTTAAAAAGACCGTCATTAAAAAATAGATTTGAACGCGCAGAGCCGCAGTAGCCGTGAAGACTGGCTCTGTGATTACGTGTCATCGCTGTCCTCTCCATGAATCTCATCTTGCAGTGTCCCTCTGGTGTTACAGCTTGATGTTATCAGAAGAAAAGCGCTAATTGAAGATCCTGACAATGTTCGTATGAGGTGTACGGCCTGTCTGGCGATAGTACGCTTCAAAAAGTTTGTAAGGTCACGGAGAAAGTTTATGGACATCGAAAGAGACTGCTGGTTCATCCTGCACCGCACTGTCGATCACAATGCTTGGATGTGTCTCTTGAGTTTCCATGGAGATGGGCGAAGTCGAGTTGGTAGAGGGTGTCACTCCGCAGTGAGGCCCGTCCACCGAGAGCAGCATAGGCGTTCCGGACCGTTTCAGACTGTCACTCATGGTCACATGCATCTCCTCCGGCGTCACGCCCATCTCCTTGCTGTACTCTGACGGAGACTTCCTCTTTATCCTCTCATACGTCTTATCTGGGTTTTCCGTGAATGTCTCGCTGTCCTGAAACCGCCCGAACAACCAGATGAAGAACCCAAAGAGGACAAACGCCGCCAAACTCGGGATAAACGCCAGGCACTTGACATCCAGGCTAGCTCCGACGAAGCGGCTATGGAGGAACATGTCCTGCTTCACGTAGGTAAAATTAGTGTTGGGATCGATGTTGGTGGAGCGCCATTCATAGGTGAGCGTACTATGGTTGAAGTACTGGAGTGTCTCTGGTTCCTCCACTGTGTAGATCTTCTCACCGGGCCCCACGTATTGACCATATTCATAGGGCTTGTAGAATATCTGGTTCTTCCACATGTTAAGATCCAAAATCAGCACGAGGAAGATGATACCGTAGTTGAACCACTTACCTGTAACGAGACATGGGACTTGAATTAGATTAAAAATGAGACTATCTCTAAAAATCAAGACATAAACATGCATGCACTGTTCCGATCGTTTAACAGACAAGTTGATTGATGTACAAGGCGAGCCTATTCCAAACAAGATTTAGGAGGACAGAGTGAGGCAGACAAATATGCTGGCTGTCACGTTCATTTATCAGGAATTCCTCTCCCTTTGCATAGCTGACGCATTGAGACAGATAGATCCATTTGCAGGTGCTACTTCCTCTACAGTATCGTCTAACGAGATCACTACATTACCAAGAGACAGCCATCTCCCCTGGTTGACTGATAGCAGGCAGATGTCTCCCCGGGTATACGTGACACCGGTCCCTTCCTCTCCCAAAGATATGCTGTTAATAAGCTTTTAGTTAAACCAATCACACCGTGCCGGAGCCATTTCCATAATGCTTAATGGATATGCAATGCATTAGGGTTAACAACCTTTTCGCGAATCACTGAGCGATTGAACAGCTTAACATTTAGCGCAGGAACATGCCTTCTCTTGATGGTTGTGAGTCTCTGTGAGCACGGTGCAGAACAAAATGTAAAAACCAGGAGGACGGTTTTAAATGGGAAATATATTCAACAACATTAAGACCCCGAGATGTGAAAGATGATGAGATATGCTTCTCGCACAACGGGGAAAAAAAATGTGAGGAATAGGAAGCACGGATCCAGCAGGGGAAGCACCTGTGTGCCACATCAGCTACGCATGTATTATAAATGGTTTCTGTTGTTCAACCATCAAACTCCTACCCACATAGAGGAAATTGGAAAACTGGAGCAGCGAGAGCACGTATGATATTCACAGTACAACACAGAAATAGGCCAAAGTAATGTCTCCCTCCTGGATATTTTGGTTTTCTCTCTCCCTCTCTGCTGCTTAATCAATTTATGAGCATGCCTGGTTTAGTTTACTGTTAATAACCGTACGGGGGAAGATCCAGTTCCTCCTTCTGAAACATTGAATGACCCTGTATTTTTATTGTCTGTGTCGGTGCTGGTACCTGTGATATGAATGTGATACTCCTCTTTAAAGATGCGCTTGCAGACAGGAAGCTTGACCTTTACATGTGTGGTTGACATGCCTGGGAGATTCATATCCAGGTCGCCCATGAAGTGAGGGAACTCCCAGTCCTGACACACACACACACACACACACGGAAACACAAACATAATCATAAGTGTGAAGTCTGTCTGTCATTTTCTCAGCAGCAAATGTAACATTAGCTGGAAAAAACAAAAAAAAAACATATTTGCATAAACGCACTGACATGACAAATGTCAGCTGTGCGTCATGTTTTATTGGATGCTGAACACTTGACTGAACTTTCTCATATTAACTGATATTAAGTCTCAGTGGACTCTCTGGTAGACTGACTGCAGGTCAAACATGGTGCAAGGCAGCTGTAGGAAGACTACACAGTGTGTTTACAGGTTTGTGGAGTGTGTTAATGCACAGTGGGATTTCAACATGTCCAAACACATCCAACAGGCATCACAAACTGACATTTAGAAGCTGCCTGTGTCCTGCGGTGTCATTTAGCTCCTTTTTGCACATATGTTGTCGTATCCAGCTTTGTGACGCTCAGTAAAAAAAAGCAGTCCTGACCTTAAGACAGTGATTCTCAAATAGGGGGGGGCGTGTGTGACCCTGGGGAACATGCTTTTTTTTTTTCTTTTTTTTTTGCCGTCATACAATAAAGTGTAATTGCACATCCACTACAGTAGTTGGCAGTGGCTCTCTCATTGTCCGAGTGTGTGCAGGTACTATGAACTCTATGGTGTAAGATTTTTTTTTATTTTTTATATGAAGTGCAGTAAACAAACCCTCAAAAGACAACATGGAAATCTAAAAGTAAAAAACAGTTATTTATTATTATTATTTATTAGTTATTTCCTTCTTTTTTGTTTTCTTTAATGTTAATAATGATACAATGTAAAGCAGAGGTGTATTTATAACTATTTTATAGACAAATGATAATTGATGTATAATTGATAATTGTAGCAGAGAGTTAGGGGTCGCAAATTGTTTTCTTCTTGCTGGGTGGGGGGCGTAACAAAATAATTGAGAAGCACTGGCTTAAGAGCATGTCTGATATATGATATGCATAAAAAACATATAGTATATATAATGAACCTTATGTTAGAGTTAGTTAAAAAAAAAAAAGGTCTCTTCCTCCTTGGAGCTAGAAACTTCTGAGTAATTATTAAACTACCTGTGATTTTCTGCTGATATTCAATATAACAGCTCCACATGAATAATTTATCACCTTTAATGATTTTCAAACAGAATTATTAGAGTAATTTATAATAAACATAATAAAATCTGACAGTAATATAATTAAGAAATTAGCTTATGTCAAAAAAATATTCAAATAATACATGTTCACCGCTAACTAATTAGTCGATTAGTTAAAACAGTAAAATCATGACCAACTAATTTTTATTCGGGGTGGAGACGCAGATGTGATGTTTAAGGGATGGATTCTGGCTGAGTGCTGCATATTAAGTATGGGGGGGTGAAAAAAAAATGGAATATCTGCAATGAGGGACTAATAAAAGGCATTTCTTCCTTTTTTTTTTTGCTATAATTATTTCAATTTGGGTGGAGTGTGTGTTAACCTATGAAAACCCAAACGTCCACCGTCAACCAAAAACATCCACTATAGTAAAATCTATGGAGTCGGATCAATGACACACTGCGTTTATGTTCAGTTAATCATATATTTTACTGAAAAAGTCACTTTTTCTTCAGTTTTCTCTGTTTCTGTTCTAATAACATTTGAATTAAATCTGAGTTTGATGAACATGTACATTGTCAATGAATGAAATATGGGAAAATGGGGGAAAAAATGCAAAATTCAGAGGATACTATATTAAATGGTGATGAAATACTTAGGAAAGGTTAACTATTGGGAACTGACACAAAAGTCACACCGGATCCTTATGGGTTAATGGTGATGTCACAACTAATCGATTTGAAATGGATTGACATTTGACTGTAAAAAAGTAATTAAAACAGACATTTCTGACAAAACATTATTATTTACATCAGATTAATTTATAAAGGTCATCCAAATTAATGCATAACTCAAATAATTAAACAAAATTACATAATAATAGTTACTGTATGTTGTATTTTATACTCCCTTTTGGCCAAAAACTCCCTTGATAAGAAGGTTCTCAATCACAAAGGGAATTTTTTTCTTGGTTAAATAAAGGTCAAATAATATATAATGAAGACAAGATGGGCATTGTGGTTCTTCATGAAGGTTCAATAGATATACACTGATGATATAGAATCAACAAACTATGTAGTCCATACAACATCCAGATGAAAATACAGTCGGACTCATGAGATCAACAAAGGAAAGTGCATTTCAGATCCACGTCATAGTCTAATAATAATTTCAAAAGCTATATAGAAGATGAAATTCAAGTAATGGTAAGGTAAATCTAGTTGCTTTATATCATTAAGTACAGTACATTACAGAAGATGGTAAACATATAAAGCTAAAAATATATATATATATATATATATATATATATATATACACACAATAATCAGAGTAAAAGGAAAGTTATAAACTGATTTAAAATGATCTCCTCCCTCTAATGAGCTGTCCTAACAACTTACAGTTCAGCTTTTGTCTTCTCTATTACTGAAATAATAAAATACACACATAATATCATATTTTACAGATTAGCTTCATTTCCCTTAGGTTCCCATTATTTGCACAAAGCGCCTTACTGCATAAAATTACTACATGTCTGAATTGTCTGCTTTCTCGTGTGATCCAGAATCTCCCATGCCAATATCTACGAATGGCATAACAGCTTGGTGATAGCCCCCTGGATATTAATTAAGTCCTCTAGTACACTTCCGTAGACACAGTATCAGTTACTACAGCACTAACAGGCATGGCATTTAAGCTTTACACCTACCCTTCAACAAAATAATGAGCTTCTACTACTTATATAAGAAAAGTAAACGGGCAGTGTGGATGAGCATATCATCCATGTATGCAAATGTGAGAATACACATATAAATGTGACATAGTCTGGAATTTATCTTAGAAAAAGCAGACAAATAGACAATTACACAAGAATTATGAAAAAGGTAAAACCCAGCCCAGAGCAAAATTCAGACAGGTCATTAATTGTGGCATTAATTAGGCTGAGAATAACACTACTCATATTTTCTCATGGAGATAAGAGATTAACTGCAGCAACCTGTGTACAGCGATGAGGAAAATGAAGGTGTTGCGAGGGCTGTGGTGGAATTTTTATTTACCAACTCTGGTTGATGGTGGCGGTGGCCACCGGCACATCGACCATGTAACGGTGCAGTCTAACTCCGGTCATAAATAACAGTTGTAAATGTGCTTGCTGTACACTGTGCAGAAAATGAGAAGGACCCGTCGTAAACAAATCCATGCGAGTAGGGAATGATATACCATGCACTTACAGGGAGGGAGCCACATGTCCAGCCCAGCTCTGGGAGTCAAACGGAGTTGTCAAAATAGGCAGTGTGCACTTCATGTCACATCAAGTCTGTGTTATAAACGAGAGGTGATGCGGTCAAGAAGAGTAAATCGATCTCAGAAAGACGCCGTCATTGCTGCAGTAAAGTGCTTGTTTGCAAACTGTGAGTGAGATTGTTTCTATATATGTGCATAATGACAATTATTGAGTAAATGAATGAGAAAAATACTACATTGTGAAATAATTACTGGCCAAAACAGCTAGAAGCGCTCTAAAATAATGAATTGTTTCAATAAATAAGTGAAGAAATAACGCTGGTGGCACACTTAGTCTTAGAATCATTACTATGGGAATTAGAATGGTGTTTGTGCCAATGTCTGTAGAGTGGTGTATTTGTAACACAAAAAGGTTTTCTCCCATGCAGTTGGAGGGTCTTGGTAATTAGTATAATCAACAGAGTAGAAGCATACATTGATATGGTACCAAATATTAGTTCAGCAGCATGTCCGCTAATGCCCACCAACAAGGCCTGGTGAAATATTTTCATTAAGTGTTTGGCAGTGCAGTAGTGAATTAGGCCTGCAGTCAAAGCACATACATGACTCGCCTGCGGTTTTGGCTTCTGGCAAATGATGAGAAGAAAAAAAAAAAAAAGTCTCCTCCCATTCTCTCTATCTCCTCAGTACACAGTTATGTGTTTTTTTGCCCAGACAAACACATTTGCATATTCATGAGCTACTGACACAGACTTTATTGATGTATATTCTCCTTTGGGAGGAAGGACATTGGGTGGGAAAAACTAGGGGAGGGGGGGCAGAGTGAGAAAAACTGCAATCTTGTGAGTCATCATTAAAGAAAATAAACTAAACTCACAGGGGAGTAGGGAGGAATGGGTGAGTTCAGGATTGGGGTCCGGAAAAGAGGGACAGAGAAACTGCAGGACAGATGTAAAGTAAGTAAACAACAGTTTATGTGGATAATATATATGTATACATATGTGTGTGTGTGTGTGTGTGTGTGTGTGTGGTTATGCCAACAGAGAGTCATCAAACACCCCTCTAGCTGCTTAGTGCTGCAGTGTCCCATTGATGAATAGGGAGGGAGGGGAGGAAGGGGATCTGGCAAGATGGGTAATAGAATAAGCCAAGATGCGTCCCAGTTCCCTTATTTTAATTGGCCACAGGGGAGTGGTCTACCTGCATGACAATGAGAAGGTCGAAGACCAAGATGAAGGAAGCCAGGAAGGCTCTGGAGACCTCATCGCTGGGCAGGAATCCTCGGTTTAAGTTGTCCCAGCTGATCCAGTCGGTACTGATGACCAGAACCACCACCGACGTCAGAGAGATGAGCACTGTCCTGCAGGGCAGAAGAGGGAAAGATAAATGATGCACACAGGGAAACTATGCAAGTCTGAAAAGAAGCTTTCAATATATTTTGAAATGCTCAAATTGGATGAGGTGCACAGTTTAACGCTGCGGTTCTAGACAGCTACGCTTACTCACCCATGTCAAAAATAACAAAAGATAAAGAAACCACAATTTAGTTTGTATTTTTTTTTCTCCCAACAATGTATTGAGCAACAACCTCACCTGAATTTGAAAAATGGAAATAGATAAAGCCTCCAGGAAGATTAATGTGCACAGAGCATATCAGTGCCTGTGTGTTTGTGGATGCAGAGACAATGCAATTCAAGACCTTTCTGCATCCATATTTCCATGTATTAACATTTTTAACATGAGACAAAGTTACTGTTTTTCTGTGTTCTTTCACGCTGTCAAAATTTTGCTTGTCACATTGCAATAATTTTGCATTTGCTGGAAAATTTCTCAGTAAGCTTAACCCAAACACACCAACAATAGTAGTATTTGTCTCAACATTTTGTTCATTCTCACAGTACACGTTGGCTGGTTGCATTGCACACTGTGAATGCCAACACTAGGATTTTTTTATTCTGCATGGCTGACTTTTGGCAGCATCATTTATAATTTGCCACAACCCTTCAGCATATATTGACAAGATATACCCACCACCACATTTATCAATCATATTTCAGCTGCTGAATTTCATACGATAGCTCGTCAAATCCAGCATTGATTGTGACAGTGCAAGTCGAGGCATCCATCAATAAAATGAGGAGCTGCAGAAAAAGTCACACATCCACACATCTGCTTGAATTCTAATTGCAGGTGAATCAATTTCGCAAAAAGGAAACGTTACACACCACGTCTAAAGTGTCTTTTAAGTTGGAGCGGTCTCCGTCTTGAGCTCTGTGTACATATCAAACAGATGTCAAAGTGTTTCAGTTGTATCCTCTTCTTCACTTGTCCTTCACATTTTCTCTATGGCCCTAAAATGAACCGCTAGAGAGGCGATCGCATGTCGTATTTGACTGACAGCCCTGAAGCACTTTGGTGAATGAACACCACTGGGAGTGTGCATTGGCAGTGTAATACATCTAAACAGGGAATGGTTCTACTTGGCTGTCTGGTAATGGGCATATCAGACATGGTTTGCAGCATTTATTTAGCAGTTATTTAAGGGTCACAGCTTGTGGTACGAGAAGCAAAAGGCAGCACTACGGTTTACCCTGCGACCTTGCTGTGTCCATTGATTTTTACCCTGTTCTTCTAATTAAAGGTGCTGACACTGAGTGAGGGGAGATTAACACGGATATTGACTGCATGTAAGTCGCAATGAGCTGACGACACCATGCAACACACACGCGTGCATACACAAACACATATTCACACACTGCCTCATAAGAATATATAATGCTGTTAGCAAACATGGGAAAAAAAGCATTAGATATTCTGCACTGCAGCTTTATCATGCACATGCAAATGAAAATACACAGGGCCTCTCAGACAGTTTATCTCATGTTAAGCCCAAATAAAATAGCTCAGACAGACTTTACCAGAAGAGAACGATCCTGTTGTTGCCCTTTTTCCAGAACCTTCTGGCTGCTTTGCCCCAGTCTGGATAGTGCTGATCTTGCAACATCATATCTGTCACCTGCAGAGAAATTAAGTGCATATAAAAATTACATGATATGTGTGAATATTATATGCACATAAAACAGCAGTGAGGAATTTATTTCCCCATGCTGTGATTCAGTTACATTATATTATGTACTTTGTAAATACAGTAGCACAGGTTATAAGTGCAAAATATTTGTATTGGTAGTGCATTTGTGAGATAAACTTGGATATTTCTTAATAGATATTTCAATGTAATTTGTGATTACCTATTCAAAAATGTCACCCTGGTTGATTTAGAATTGCTTTTCTTTAATGTTGCTTGTATTAGTAACTACATTTTCTTGTATCCATCTTATAAAGTAGTGACTACTTATTTTTAGACAGAGCCAGGGTTGTGTCAGAAAGCATGTTTTACTTGAATATAAAAATTCTCACTAGTCTTTGTGTGGAGCTGCTGCAGAAGCAAGGTCAATTTGTCAATAAAGTGCCTCACTGCAGATACTGTAGCTCGTGTTGGGAAAAAAAAAAAAGAATTTGAATCAGGCGATCTATAAGATGTTTCTGGCATTGCAGCATTGCACAAACAGACGCTTCCTGTCTCCTCCCGTGCTCAAAACACACTGTAAATCTGCTGTGCCGAGGAGACACAGAGGTCATCTTTAAAGTGCCTTGTTGAATTAATCGAATGTAAAAAAAAAAAAAAAAAAAAAAAAAAAAAAAAAAAACCTTGTGGGTAATTTCTGGATCAGCACTTTGCCTTAGCCTAACTTTCTCTCTCTCTCCATCTCCCTGATTCACCTTTCGCTCTCTGCTTCCCTCGTCTCCCTTCTGACCAGACTTCTACATTTCCCCTTCACCTCTGTTTCTTCTTCTCCCCCCTCCACCCCCCCATCCCCCCATTCTCCTCCTTCCTTGTCTTTCCTTCTACCCTCTCTCTTTCTCTGCAGTATGTGCTGTAGAATACTAATGTGACCGGTGAGCGAGCTTGTCAAGTTGTCTCAGCTGTGTGCATGCCGGTGTCAGAGCCCCACTCCTCCCACCACAGGTAGTCCACTCCCGCTGGAGCTCTCCTCCTCCCTTTATGTTGACAAATGAACAGAGGTTGGTTTCTCCTCCAATATACCCTGTCCCTTCTGCACATCCCTTGTTTCCTCTGACCCTCCTTAGATCACAGCTGCATCACACTCTAAGGATTTGAAAGCGGATTGAACTGGATCATTTCAAGGGCTGAAGGTGTGCGTTGTATAATAGTTGAGAGAATACACCTGACCTAGAAATCATCTGAGTGTGTCTGTGGAATGGTGATAGTTATTCTTGATTGTAAAAGCACTGTTGTGATTTTAACACACTTGTTAAGTTCAGTCGTGTGTTGTGCAAAGGTGCTAACACATTTCTAGGTCTGCATGATTGATTCTTTCATTGCAGAGGTGCTCAACCTTCATGAGCTACAAAACACCAAATGTGCAGTTGCAGTGTTCAGAAATTTCATTTCATTACAAGGTTGGCACAAAATATTTTACATCTCAGTCGTTTGCTTTCTCTCCTGAGCTAAGCAAATAAAATCTCCGACATAAAATATTCTCTTTCTAAAGAAGTTTTTCCATTGTATTCCAACCAAAAGAATCAACATAAATGGAAAGTATGTTACTAAAAATCCCCTGTGTCCTTGTAGACAGGACAGTAAAACAAATATTAATCTAATTTTTAATTTAAAATTAACAACACTCAGACGATAAATAAAGTGTCTCCCTTCTGGAGCTGCATTAAACCCGCAAGCATTAATTGCTTTAGTGCTACTTGTTTAAGATGCTGTATGGTGACTGACTTCCTTTGTTAAAGTGACATGAGCCATAATCAGGCAAAAAACTGTAACTGATCATAACACACCCTCCCTCAGTAACACTCTCCTCTTGGTCCAAATAAAAAGATTAAATATAAAGATAGATCAAAATGACGTGCTGGTATGGTAAAGTGGATTCCCTGTTTGAAGCTTCAGTGTTGAGACACAGAGACGAGCGGTGGAACTACCAATCACATATTTAACACTCTGCCTGTGTGAAAACACCCATGAAGCCAGAATATTGCATCACAGAATTGTTTTTCTACTGCCAGAAAATACAAAGAAAAGAGCTCTTTCACTTTTCCATTTATGAAAAAAGGACCTGGAATCTGGGACCTGACACTAGTTTTTAGAACCGCCTCAGTCCAGGTTCCAAAATGTTGAACCAACACCAAAACGTGACGTCATGACACTGCAGACACTGATTGGTTTTGACAGTTTTCCCTGTGACCCACGATTTACAAAAATCAGATGCAGAAGTAGACAGTGAATAGCGAAAAATTAAACCACACGATGACAGAACAAAACTACACCATAGATGATCACATCTGTGTAATGAGAGAGTTTTCGGCAACTCTGAGCAGACAACACTGAAGTAACGTCCTGGGTCGGAGTAAAGAGTCGAGCTGAGACGAGCTGGTCCCATGTAAGTGGAAAAGAATCACAGGAATACTGAGTAGAGTAGAGTAGAGTAGAGTAGAGTAGAATAGAATACAGCAGAGTAGAGTAGAATAGAGTACAATAGAGTAGAGTAGAATAGAGTAGAGTAGAATACAGTAGAATACAGTAGAGGAGAGTAGAATAGAGTAGAGTAGAATACAGTAGAGTAGAGTAAAGTAAAGTAGAATAGAGTAGAATAGAATACAGCAGAGTAGAGTAGAGTAGAATAGAGTACAATAGAGTAGAGTAGAATAGAGTAAAGTAAAGTAGAATACAGTAGAATACAGCAGAGTAGAGTAGAATAGAGTAGAATAGAATACAGCAGAGTAAAGTAAAGTAGAATAGAGTAGAGTAGAATAGAATACAGCAGAGTAGAGTAAAGTAAAGTAGAATAGAGTAAAGTAGAACAGAATAGAGTAGAATAGAGTAGAGTAGAGTAAAATAAAGTAGAATAGAGTAAAGTAGAATAGAATAAGAGTAGAATACAGCAAAGTAGAGTAGAGTAAAGTAAAGCAGAATAGAGTAGAGTAGAGTAGAGTAGAGTACCATGTAGTGGAAAAGCACCATTAGAGTACTTGAATTACTGCTCACTCACTCACCCACCCCATGGATCATAGGGGTGTGATGACGGACACTTGGGGCTCTCAGATGGACCCATACAAAGTCAGTTTGCAGTGTTTTACTATTGTGAGTAGTGGCTCTTCTTCTGCAGTGTGGGTGGCAACTAGTCGTCCTAAATATTCCTCTGTCTAGTGTTATCTATATGATATGTGCAGCATCTTCCTGAAGCGCTTCTTTACTGACTATAACCTCCTGTCAATGAGCTGTGAGTGTCCAGCTCCCACATCCACAGCGTAGCGTGGAGAGTACCAATGGTTTGTACCCTCTGACCTTCACAGGGAAGCTGATGGAGCTGCAGTAGTCAACTTATGACTGAAATTCTTGTTTTTATTTCTTTTGTAGAGCTGTTATTTTCTCTCAGAAAAGACACGATGTACTTGAAGTCCTTCACTTCATCCAATGTTTGTCCTTCCATTCTGATGTTAGTTAGATTTAGATTGTTGGTGCTGTTGACAAAAACTACTCTCTTCAGCACTTATCTCCATGCTGCAGGCTCTCTCACTTCCTTCTACAGTCTTGTAGGTGGGTCCTGGTATTCAGTTGTGCCATTTCCTATTAGGATAATATCATTAGTGAAGTGGAGGTTGGAGATCTTCCTCTAATGGTTATGGGGTTGCAGAAGTCTTGTAGTGCTTTTTACACAATGTTGACCAAAAGTACAAATGAAAAGAGGCAGTCTTTATGGACACGAGTAATTGTTTTAAAAGGATCTCCAAACTGGTACTTTATTTTGATTCTGCATAAAGTACTTGAATGACCTGCATGAGATTATTATCAAAGTTGCAGCTTCTGAGAACCTGCCATGAACTCTTAAAGTCAATGAACTTATGGAAGTCACATTGGTACTGAAGGTGCTTTTTAATCAGTAGTCTTACGCTGAAGATCTGTTCAATGGTGCTCATTTTTGGTCTGAAAACTTCCTGTTTTTACCTCTGCCTTGTTCAGGACAATCTGTGGTATTTCTTTGCTAGCGTCACAGATAAGACTGATTGTTCTCTAGTTTTGGGTTTCCTTTCTTGGGGATGGGTATAATCAAGAATTGAGTCCATTTTTGGGACCACTGCCCATAGCTATCCTTCAGCAGGTGTGTGTGAGTGCCTTTATTATACCTTGTCCTCCATGTTTCAGAAGCACTCCTGGGACATTATCAATATCTAGTCATTTACTACTTTTTAAACCCCTTACGTGTCCCTGACTTCAGTTTGAAGTGTTGGTAGATCACCAACTTCACTGGTGGTCATTGTTGCATTAGCTTGTGTTCAATGCAAAGTTGTATAGCTCCAGACAGTATTCAGTCCCTTTTTTGATTACTGTTGTTTTCTTGCCCTTGACTATTGTTGCTGTAGGTTTCTGTGTCTTTAATGTGGTGTAGACTGCTTTGACGTTTCCCTTTGGCATCCCTGACTCTATGCTTTCACGTTCTTCTGTGACCCATTTTAGTTTTCTTCATCTCCTATTTTTGTTGTTTTCAATTGTATACTGTTTTGTTGCCTCCAACATCCTTATTCTTCTTTAAGGTCCTTCTCTGGTCACACTAGGATGTCTTCAGAGACCCATGTTTTGTTTTTCTACCTGTCCTTCCAGGGTACTTCAGTTCCTGCTTCTATCAATGGTTCCTCCATGCTGTCCTTTGATGTGGTGATATCTTGGAGCAGGTTAAATGTTGTGAACTTGGCCTTATATCTGCCTCAAATATTCATTCAAACAGTAACATATAATGATGACTTCTACTGTCTGCAACAGGAAATGCCCTGGTTTGGGCCTTGTTGATGCTTGACTTGAACCTTTGTGGGGTGAGTATGTAGTGGATTTGGTTGTGTTTCTTCCCATTCAGTGATGTCACTTTCTATGAGAAATTCTGAGTGGAAATGACATGTTGTCCAAGTTGAGCTTAAGGCTTTTAGCGAACTCCAGAAGTGTAAGTCCTCTATTCCTTGTACGTTTCCCCAAGTTCCAACTGCTTTTTAAAGCCTTCCCAGTGCTCATATACTGTACATCTACACATATGTTAGCATTCCAGTCTCTTTGCTTCACAAGCAAATCATTCTTGCGTGTTTCCTTGGTGTTCCCTAGCTCCTTGAAGAACATTTCCACTGTATCATCGTCACAGTCCATTGGAGCATACACGTGAATGATGATGTTCGTGGGGTGTGCAGCAATGCCGCTGCTTATGAGTCTATCAGATGTAGATGTGAGCTGATGACTGACTTAAGTTTATTTATTTATTTTTTACAATAAAACCTACTCCCTATTCCCTACGCCTTAATGAAGCCTACTCTCTATTAGTTCCTGGAATATTTGCTATACCTTATGGCCTTCTTCTCTAGTGGCTTTAGCTAGACCACCTGACCTCAGCCAACCCAAGGATGTCCCACCCATATCTGCCTGGTGGGTCAGCTCTGTTACCTTCCCACAGACATACAAGGTGCATATGTTCCAAGTCTCAATAATTTTGGCATTCTTTGGGAGAATGATTGGTAGTGTTGTAGTCTTGCCCCAGTAATAGTTATAATCCCCCACCCTGGGGCAAGACGGTGCACAGTGTGGTTATTGATGTTGTTCCAGACCTCAACCAATCTGGTATGTAAGTAGCTTGCTGTTCATCCATCATGAAATTTAATTAGGCAAATAAACAAGGTGGTGCCTATCTCCTCTCCTCCAAACTCTTGCCAAGGAGTCCACGACCCCTGGCTACGCTAGTTTAACCTGCGGGTTGGAGCAGTGTACCATGGTGCAGCCATGGATGCTCTGCTACATGGAGCCATAGACAAAGGTTGGATGTCAGTGAGGATTAACCATAGAGATTAACCAGATGAGTCGCACAAGTAACGCAGCTGTAACTGTCTCACCTTCAAAGGTACAAGATCTCCTTTACACACCATAAATTATAATATGCTGAAAAGAAATCATGTATTTATTTATTTTTTTTACCTAATGATGATCATATGCAAAGAAATAATAAAAACTAATACCTGATTCATCCACAAATATATGTAATGAAAAATATTTTGTTGTCATTGTTAATATAGACAGACTTGAACCTTCAACCATGCAATAAGTTTCTGAGATGTTTTTTTTATTAAAAAATAAATTATATGTGTGTAATTTTTTGTCTTTTGGGTTTATTTTCTTCTCATTCTCAGTTAAATCACCTAAAAAATAGTTCAGGATTTTATTGTTTTACTTACTAATTATATATTCTGATTCTGAACAAGTACTTTCTGTTTAGTTTTATTCAGTCTTCAGACTTTTAAAAAAAATATATTTTTTCACATCTTTGATGAATAATTTAACACCAGAAATAATGAGATTTTCAATTTTCAGTTTGGACAAAAAAAAAAAAATCAGCCTTAAAACTGGAAAAGAAATATTGAATCATTTATCATCATGTTTACAGAAATCAACGAGTATGAACATGTTTATTTTATAATTATGGGTATCTTAGGAAAATACAGCTTGTAATTAAATCCCTAAGTCAATAGTTTCAGACAGATCGTGTAGGAAAAAAACTCTGCATTGCAATGTAAATGTTGAGGTCCTGCATGAGAGGAATCTCACCATCCAAGCAGTGACAAAGTCTCCCATCCATGTCCCGACTGCAGCAATCTTCATGAAACTCTCATTTCTGATACCCATGTATTCTGTCACCATGTGAGGCCTGTAAGAAAAACCAAAACAAAGAGTGAAGTAGTAAGACTATGTTATAGGGATACAAAAGGTAGCCATAACAGGAAGGAGGCAAGAACACCGTCAAAATAATCCAACTGAGAGTTAGTGGAGGGCGAAAAAGAAAACGGTCACTGCTGGTAAGTGTCATGATGCAAGCTGTCAGAACCAATCAATATCAATCTGATCCTGTGAAAACATTGAACGATGACTCTACCTTCCATAAAGCCCCGAGGATTGTAAACAATTTACACCAGCACATTGGAATTTATGCACTATCACCACATTCATTTGGTACTGTAGTGTTTGGCAAATGACTCATTTGTTTGGCAAATTTGTTTCATGTCGAGTTGATTTCACATCAACACTGCCATCCCAATGAGTTCCCTCCCGTTAATGTGTTGGATCTGAGTAAACTCGGTTAACATCAGCTGCAGAAATACAGAAGCGATTCTCAGAGTAGGCCACGACACACAGTTAGAGAAACAATCTCACATGCAGTAGTATCTGATAAGAAATGACATGCTTTCTTTGGAGTCCTAGTTACGCCTTCATCTCAGTACAGTAAGTGAAGATGAGAAGCTTTTGTTCAGCCCCACAAAACCTACCCCACCCATCCAATACACACACACCACATCATTCCATTTTCTCCAGGTAATAGCACAGGGAGGGAAAAAAAGTGGGTCAGTCGCCTCCTATATGGGACTTGTGTTGGGGAGAGAGCGGCAGAACAGAGGGGAGCAAGGAGGCCTCTTTGATCTCCTGGCAGCTAGTGTCTTAGAGGGCGAGTGGAGCAGGTGGGCGCTCATCACCTCCCCCTCCAACCTCCACTAACCCCCCACAGGTCACACTCATGAATATAATAGATGGCGATGGATAGGGCTCTGGCTGCGCTTTCAAGGGGTCCCATTTGAAGTCAATGGCTCCATTTGTCTTTGTTTTTGCTGGTCATTTTCTGGCCTCCAGGAAACAACAATAAAAATGCTTTCTATTGCCTACATGGCTCTGGAAAATCTCACCTACAACCTTGCTAGTGTACAGTTCATTCATACATATATGCTTCCCTTGATGGTTCACTTTCGTTTTAATGTTTCAACTGATTGCATTATGAGTCCCACTTTGCGCGCGAGTTCATTTGAAAATGAGTCGCTGTCAGACAAGTCTAAACAATTTGTAGAAAAGCAGTGCAGGGTAATCCTTTTAAGCTATTACCTAACACAGCGTCTTTAATAGGTGTTCATTTTTAATTAACGCTAATTGCCCAGGCCTTTTCATATTATGCATGAGTCCAGAACAGCAAAGCATAACAAATGCACATAGGCAACCAGGAACAATCATGATTAATTGTGGCAAGTCAGTGACCCAAAATGCCACCAGTTTACTGCAATTGTGCGAGATATACCCATCCCTGGAAGGAAACATAAATCATATGTCATCAATGGAGCATGCATTTAACAGATTTGACAGCATTTTATTGACGAAATGTGGAGTACCAGAAGTGACGTATTGCCTCGCTCAGGCCCGCAAATAAAACGGCCTTGATTGGAATGGCGATTTATATCTGCATTAAGTCAGTTAGACATTCAGTGGCTTGGCACTGCTCCAGTTACCAAGGAGATCCCATTGGGAGTCATTTACCCGCAGCAAAATTCTAATCGATACTTCTGGAAATGCTGTCTGGCACTACATACAAGGCTTTAAATCTTAAAAAAAAAACTACCCCACTGCCAACCCCTGCCCTTCTCACATATTTAATTGAGCAAATGTTACCCCTGTACTGAAAGAGTTTTTTTTTTTTTTTTTTTTTTTGCAGCGTACCTATGATGAGTTTGGGGACTCTTGCACTCCATGATCAGAAGCAGAACTCTCTGACTTATTCATGCTGACTGAAAATTTAATGGCCTTTAGAGTCGGATGACCTAATGAGAGAATTCAGTGTAGTGGAACATCAGTACAGTAGCACCATGAATAATCAGCTCCAAAATGGCTCCCGTGGCTTAATCGCACAGCCAGTGGCAGTGTCAGTGCCAGCACGGCCAGCTCAGCCAGCTTTGACCCTCTGTGGAATGTTATCAGGTTTCCCACACTTATTCATACTTATTCAGTCATAATAGTCAAGGACATTTTAATGGCTTTCAATGACTTGATCCATCATATGCAAGAAATTAAAATTTTGTGGCAAGTGTACAAAGTTATTGAGTTTGGATGTAACCCCTGTTTGACATTTCGCTATAAAAAAGGCTATTGAAAGTGTTGCATTAAAATGACCATCTGGAAATTCAGTGCCTTGTATAACATCTTCTGTGCAACGTAAGCATTGCAATATTTTCTGACTGCTGATTACCAAAGTTTTAAACAAACTGAGATTCAAAAATCAGGGAAACTTTCCTTCTGCAACTCGTGTCTGTTGGTCTAAACCAAAAGATTAAACATGAAAGATGAACCTAACATCATTTCCGAGAAGTGACACTGCCTTTCCAGGTTTTTATATTGAACCACAGAGTAAAGCAATAGAGTCATGGCTAAAGTTGAGCAGTAATCATTAATTACATCTGTTAGTAAGTAATTAACCTGCTTAAAACTACTGTGATTAACCAAAATCTACAGCTTAACGTAGACTTTCCATGTCCCAAAAACACAGACCACCAAGCAGAACTTTTATTTTCTCTCCTGGATTACAAAGATCACAAAGTAATCTTACAATATCTTTGTATCCCTCCCAATGTTTTCATTTTATCAACTTTTCAAAGGTGCTTATTTTGACAGTTAGTCAGAATAACACTGACTTATAATCTTCACGTGCTAATATTTTACATTATAACATCTATTAACTTCACTCTCTTTTTTAACAGAAAACAGAGTGACTCACCACTCCCTCTAGTGGTCACAGAAATCCCCCAGTCCGTCAGTGTAAATAAATTCAGTTCATCTCGTCAATTCAATACATTGACATCTTTGGCAGGATTTTAGGATCTTCGGTTACAAGTAGTTACTGATGTTTTTGTTTAGATATGTGAACATGTGTCTGAGGCTATGGTAAGTAATGCCGCTTTTCCACCGGGTACCGGTGCTACTCTACTCAGTATTCCTGTGGCGCTTTTCCACTTACATGGGACCAGAACTGGTACCATGGAGTGGAAGAGCGCCATAAGTTTCACTATATATACCAAAGTTTGCGCTGTATAATTCCCCTCATTGCACATAACTACATTCAAGTTTGTGTTTGTATGACTGTTTGTAATTGGACCACTTTGGCAATAATTTTGTAATATCATTGCAGTATATTTTGTCTTCTTGAAGCTAAATGCAAAATTGCAATATCGTG
Organism: Maxillicosta whitleyi; assembly: GCA_029822895.1. NCBI lineage: Eukaryota > Metazoa > Chordata > Actinopteri > Perciformes > Neosebastidae > Maxillicosta > Maxillicosta whitleyi. The sequence continues at coordinate 1,933,156 of JAPSES010000249.1, forward strand.
GAAGTCCGTTCACAGACCAAGCGAGGAAATCTGGGTTGAGGGGCTATTGCACTGCCTTCCCCTAGAGAGATTTACATTTGTCACTAAAGGGAAATATAACACTTTTGCAAAGATTTGGGGCTCATTTAGCATATCCATTTTAGCTGCAGCCATAAGAGTTTGTTTCCTCTCGTGAATTTATGTCTTGTATATTTTATCAATTAAGATTAAGATTAATTAAGATTAAAATGTATTTTATTTATATGCTGAGATATTGTATGACTTCGTATAAAATTAACTATATTAAAATTTTGATGTGATTTATTTTAATGTTAATATTGCAATATGTTGGACAGACTAAATTTCCCATGATGCATGTGTCACTGCATGTCACTTCCTGTGAAATGTTTGGGGAAACTATGAATGAGCTCGTCAGGTTACAAGGTGTAAACTATACCAGTTTGATACGCTGCAGATTTATTGTCTCATCCTCACAAAGAAAACCGCAAATTTGTATTATTTTATGCTTAAAAACCGCAAGCTGTAATGTCCTTTCTTTGTCCACAAGCCAGCAAAAGTGGTATGTTGTGTTTTGTTTGGTTATTATTTTAATAATGCTTAAGGTTGTGTTTGTGTTTATCAATGTATGACTGACTGTGGGGTGTTTTGTCTTGTTTGTGTAGTTTTACGTTGTTTGTATGTTTCCTTGTTGATGAAATAAAACATCAGTGTTGAGAACCTGAGCCTTGGATTTATGACTAAGGGCAGTGCATCCATAATCTTCCCTGGTTCTGTGCATGCCTTACCTGTTTAAACTATTTTTTGAGGTTTTTAGCTAAAAATGTAAAATGCATTATAAATAAAATATATTATTATTATTATTGAGTTTATGGAGGGGGACAATTTCATTATATCTTTGTAGTCTCCTGTTTTATTTTTATTTTATTATTTTATATTATTGTTTTTTATTTTCTCCTGTTTATTTAGTATTAGAGCTGTAAAAAGACAAAAACATAACTGAACATAAATACTTTATCTTCAACTTCAATCTAATCTACAATACATTTTTAATTTGTAAAAAGAAAAAGTTGCATGTCACTGATTTTTAATGTCTGTGGGATCCTTTTATAAACCAGCGCGGTGAAGGATTTCAATGCTCATATATATAGTCATTACAACAGACAACCTGTTTTCTATAACCATTTAAAGTCACCTCTTCGACGCAAATGACTTCATACAGGGTTTTATAAACTTGTTTTCTCTGTCAGACAGCCAATGATTTAGTCACCACAGCAACTGAGTGACCTCTTCTGCCCTGTAAAGGCTGGACTCATTCAGAACATTAAATTGCGACCTTGGCTTGTTCCACATTGAAATGCATTGCTTGTCTCCTCCTTGCACACTACAGTACCTAGTGTTGTATTTACAGTATCCAACACTGAGCAGCGGTAGTTACTAGGGAGCATAAAGCTGTCAATACACACTCTATTCACTATCACTTTACCATCTCCCACGGCAACTTAAAGCCTCAATCTCAATTCATCACTCAGCACAGAATCAGCCCACGTATTGTATTAAACTGGCTAGAGATTGAGTTATTTAGTTCTTATTATTTCCCTGGCTCAGGGGTAGGAGTGAATACCATTGGGCAATATCCCAGACAGCAAAGTATTAGGCTCTCCATTCCCTCTATCACTTTCCATTAACACAGCAATGTCCAAAACCAATGTATCTTCAGTCGATCAATGATAAATTTTGCTCTAATTCTAATTTTCAATTACTAAGCAAAAACAAAAGTATCTTGATTTGCAACTACAGAGATGACTAAGCGGGCACAAACATGATAAATTAACCGGATTTGTAGGAGTTAATGACTACAATTGCAGGTAATCAGACATCTGCATCATATAAACAGTGAGATGAAGATGCTTTTCTTAGACCTTTTTCACCAAAATAGTTTTTCGAATTGAACTGGTTCTGCTCAGGAACTTTTGTTCCATCTGATGAACCAGCCCGTATTTCAAAAGCTTCAACAGGACCTATTCAAGTTGAGCATGCCTCACAATCACAAAGAATCATATTGAACTCTAACATCACTCATTGTTTCTGAAATAGTGTTGGGAAGTCAGGAGGTTATGTTTTGGCCATCACCATGTTGGCTTTCTGAAGTGCCCATATTTGGCTTATTGAAACTGTAAAATACTCAGGTTTATTAAGCATTGAGTAACAAAGTCATACAGTGTTGTTAAAGGAACCCAATAACCACAACTACATTGGAACTGACTGTCAGGAAAATGTGGCCACGGACAAGAGAGCTGTCAATCAAAGTCGGACACGGCAGGAACAATTTCAAGATCAACCATAAAATGACTTATTTGACGTTCCAACTGAAATAGATGAGACTGGAATGAGTCCTGGAAAAGTAGTATTTTTACGGAACACTATGTGTTTGTATGAGACCCAGACATTCTCGAGCAAACCACAGTGGCGGCTTTATTACATTAGATTAAATATATTAGATTAGATATTTCTGCATTGGCTGTATTTGGTTCAGAGGATCTCGCCCCTTGATCCCATTGCACAAAGGACCAAAATATACTTTGATATTCTGCCTGGCTAATAAAAAGAAAGTCCTACTTACAATATTTCACTGGATCCAGACTTGTATTAACTTTGTCGAGATCTTGTAGTGTCATGTGAAGTCTTCTCCATCACATCCCAAAAGATCCTCAGTAGGCTTCAGGTCTGGACTCTGGACTCTGTGCTGATAATCTATGGGTCAAACCGGTCTTGTGCTGCCTGTACCACTCTTTCATAAGCTGTATGAACCGATGAATTCTGGCACTGACTAATCTTTGTGCTCTTGAACAGACAGTTGTTTAAGTATTTCAATTTTTGTAATACTTATGTTTACGTCCGCCATAGAGGTTATGTTTTTGCCAGGGTTTGTTGGTTTGTTAGTTAGCAAGATAACTCAAAAAGTTATGAACCTATGAACTGGATTTTAATGAAATTTTCAGGAAATGTTTGCTCTGAGACAAGGAATAGATGATTGAATTTTGGATCCAGGAATTTTTAAATTATTATTATTATTGACTTTGTTGTAGTACTAACAAATGTCCACCAGATGGCAGTGG
>JAPSES010000249.1:1953182-1968771 GCA_029822895.1 Maxillicosta whitleyi
CCCCCCGCCCACACACAGACACATATATAGATGCTCCGATGTCAGAAACTAAAAAAGGAAAACCCTGAATGAAAACAAGATCTCTGGAATGCCTGGTAGATTATGGTTTCCTACAAATGTATTTAAAATCTGTCTGGTTTCGACCACTGTTGGTAAAAACAGTTAAAAAACAAACAAAAAACAAAACAGAAAAACATAAGAGGCACTTTTACTGTTTGTTTTTTTTTTTTTTTTTAGATAAAAATAATCACACATATGTAAAAATGTACTTTTTGGACTATAACTGAACAAGTTTGGAAATAAAAACTACTGTACCAAGCATTACATACCATAGTATCAGCATTTCATTACATTTTTTCAGTCTTTATTTGATAAAACTATAATAATCCTCCAGTCCCTCAAGCTAATATCTGGCTGTTGTGACAGTACTGTGAAAAAACAAAAAAAAAAGAAACAAGAACTTCCCACAGCACCCAGCTCAGAAAGCAGCCCTCCATTAAACCCACATACTTCAAGTACAGGCAAAAAAAAAAAAAAAAAAATCAGACATATGGTTTTGAAAATGACAGTATTGTCACAAGCAAATAGTGTTAGTCCAAATATAGGAGGAATACATTCTTCATACCGTTTACAACAGGAAGAACTGAACCGTGATTCTGTGGAAAGAAGGCGTCCTCCTGCAGAGCCGTCTGGGTTCTTCAGTACTGGTTCCAGTCAGGTTCTACGTGAGCTCTTGAACGTTCCACACAGATCATCCGTCCCATTCGTTCGTTATTTGATCTGAACAGGAGGTTGTGTTTTTGTCTGTTCCAGTACGGCCGACGTACAAGCACATCTTCAGCATTATTCCAGTAACAATCATGGAAGCCTATACACTATGTACAGTAGATACACAAAAGGATACTTGTAGAAAAAATATTGTGCAGTAACCTTCGCTAAAACACCAACACACACTCACACACACTCCGTTCTCCTTGTCCCTCATACACACTCGACAAGACGACTCTTGCCGTTTCACAGATACTGGTAGAACCGTGAGCGGACGACCTGCGCTCCAGACAGTTTGTGTGGGTGTGGGTCGGCTCCGAGCGCCGCCTTGGACTTTCCTTGTAGAGCGCCACTTCCGTTGACGTGCTCCGCCCCTGGCTGAGCACCGGGGGGCGCGGAAACTGTGGGTTTGTCAGGAGGTGTGTCCTGGGCTTCAGGGTGGTCGTCCTCAGGTTCAGCTTTGGGCGCCACCTCGGTGCCGGACTCGGAACCTGCACCCCCGCAGCGCTCCCTCGCGATCCAGTCCCTGATGGAGAAGTCCTGGGAGGAGCACCGGGGCTTGAGGCGGTCCACGGCGGACAGCTCGGCCACCTGCTCCACCCCCCCCTGCTCTGTCCAGTTGTTGATGACCGCCAGCTCGGCGAAGTCTCTCTGCCCGCCCATGGTGTGTCGCCTGCGGATGTTCTTCTTCTTCCCGCGACCGTCGGGGGGGCGGTTCTTCTGTGTACTGACGCTGAACATGTCGTCAGCAGACGTGCGTAACCGGAACTTGAGGCGTTCTGTGATCTTAAGGTGCCATGCCGGTTCGGCGCGCTCAGATTCACTGCGCGAGGACGAGCTGAGGCTGCTGGTGGACCGCCCCTTCTTCATCACCTCCAGCACCCGAGACAAACGTGTGGAAGACTCCGACCTGCCCTCCCCACGCTCCCCACTGCTCGTGAGCCCTTCCACTGATGACTCGCTGTCTGTTTTGTGTCTGACGGACCACCTCCTGGACAGGGTGTCGGACTCTATTAGTCGATGTGAGGGGAAAAGACGCCGTGACTCCATTTTGGGCGTGGTGCTCCCCTCACCTGCACCACCTCTTTTGCCCTGACCCCCCTGCTCACTCTGAGGTTGCTCTGGGCAGGGGGTAGACTGGCTGCTGCCCCCGCCCGGGGCAAAAACAGGGAAATCGCTTTCGCTGTCCGTCTCCATGGGCCGTCCCTCACTGATGAGCTCGCTGCGTTCGTCGTCGGCCTCTTCGCCCCCCTGCAGCTCGGGGCTGAGTGCACTGGACTCGGCCCCGGTCAGAAAAGTGATAGAAGAAGTAGTGGAGTAATCGGAGGTTATGGAGCTCACCTCAGCACCGGCAGAGGCTCCTGCGTTTACACCCAGTCCGGTTCCTGGTCCAGCAGACTGATCTGTGGACAGTCCTAAAGTCCACTTCTTGGGTCGGGACCGTGGCACAGACGCTCCAGAACTCATGGTACCGAGGTCCGAGGTGTTTTCATCCAGGGACGGTGGATCAGACAAGGACGCCTTCCCTGCAGGAGCGGTTTGGTAGCTGATGTTGGGAGATCCAGACATGTTTGGGGACGGGGAGGGGGAAGGTGAGGGGCGTCTGGTCGGAGTCTTGTCCTTCAGGAAGAATGAGTTCCTGTGCTCTCTCTTGGCCTTTGGTGTGAGCTCCAGCGTCCTCCCGTTCTCCTTCCTTTCCTCTGCGTGGACCTGCTGCTTCGCGCTGGGTTTTGCATTTGGGCTTAAACGTGCTTCGCTCTGCGTCTCGGACTGAAGGCCATGGTGGTTTGGCTTCTGGACGGGCAGTTCCTTCTTGGGGAACACTGAATCTAAATCATCATCTGAGCTGCTAGGCTGCGCCTTCTCCTTGGACTTCTTTCTTTTGCGGCTGGCTGCAGCAAAGATTGAGGAGACCAGGAGCTCTCGGCTGTACTGGTCCTTCCCTGAGCCCCAGGAACCCTGCAGAAAGGGAAGAAAAAACACCAAGTCAATATTTATGATGTTGAGAATCCCAAGGAGCACATCAAGGATAATTGAAACCCTTCACCCCTGTCTCAAAACTCAGATCTGTACTCCACCTGCTCCCATGAAGCGCCACAAACCAGAGAAGTGGACAGAGAGAGGAACATTAACAGTGATCAACAGGGAGCACATATTTTCCATGCCAGCCTCGGAGCAGATGCAAGACAGTAGCAGAGCAGTGGCAAAGCATGATCTGATGGAGCTGCAGGTTCTGCCCGTACAGTGGAGAGAAAGCAGCAGAACAGCAGTGCGATGGTGAGCAGCACCTGACACTATTTACACTGTAAAACCTGAAGCTGGGCTCAATCCCAATTCACCCCTTGGCCCCTCCCCCTTAGTTTTGTGTGTTCATGTGAAGGGGTGGTGTTGTCCTGATTCTCACTTAGATGGAGGGGAGGGGCTAAGGCAGAGGGGAGAGGCTAAGATGAAGGGGAGGGGCTAAGGTGAAGGGCTGTATAGTCCTGGAAATGTAGATTTTCCAGCTCCACAGTCTGAACACAGGGGTGGGAGGAGTTTGACATAATCCTGTTCAGATCATTAGTCAGATGGAAGTAAACACACTAATGTAAGGACTGTACCTGTGAACACCTGAACCATGTGATGGTGTGTTTACTGTGGTTCTAGTGTGTTCTAGATGGTATTTGTGTGGTTTCTAGTTGATGTAAACAGATAAACAAATCCCATGGAACACAGACGGTTCCAGCTGCTGAACACATGATGAAAACTGTAGGAAACAAAGATGTTCATCTGTTTATAGTGAGATCCATGACTGATGATGATGGAACAGGTCTGGAAGGGTTGGACCATTTAGAGGAGAAGGGCTACACCACTACCCCTGAGAACGGACAGGTAAGGGGGAGGGGCCAAGGGGCAGGGGTAAGGGCTAAGGGGTGAGTTGGTATTGGGCCTTGGAATAGCTGCTTTGGATGATGAATACGTCATTCAGCAGGAGTTTGGAGTCTGTTTGGAACAGACTTTACGGCTCTGCAGTCACTGGTAACCTTCAACAGACTGTCTGCTCCTTAGAAGCACAACAGACTTTGTTCTGACAGTAATGACAGACTAAACAAACACAAACCAAAGGAGTTTGTTCATCCAAAGACTAAAAATATCTTAGTCGCCCTGTTCAGTATCTAGCCATGCAGATGGTTTCCTTTTATTTCCCCTGAATTCTGCCTCAAAGTATTTGAATGGAATCACGCTCTTAAACACTACATTTAACAGAGTTTTCTTGTCTATAAATTATTCTGTAGTTAATCTACAGCAGATTAGCTCTGCTTCTTGAACTAGTTCCACTGTGGAGCCTTGCAGCCTTACACCAAACCAGCCCTTATTTCCACCAATTTTGAGAGGAACCATTGTCATCTAGGATGTGTCATCAATGAAAGGTGTTGCACAGTAGAAGTAAACAGCACTAGCAAGATGGTGGATCACACGGAATACTTCTGAACCTTTATCTTTTTTTTTTTTTTTTTTAAATGAATTACCACATTATACGTTTGCTACTTCAAATTTCAATGTGTAAAGTGGAATGGCATCTGGTCCATATGGGTGGAAAAGGGCTAAATGCTTGTGTTTTTTTTTATTAAGGTTAGTAAATGCAGACTCTGAACACTATTTCAGCCTTCAAGCATAACAGTGAAGTTTCTTTTGATGCCATTTTCTGTTAAACAGTCCATAAACGAACGTATGCAGTGATAAGCTCATGTGATGCTACTCTGGCCTGGAGCTGGACTCACCTACCTCCTGTCATCCTACACTAGCACAGCTCTATGGGCTCACACACACACTCACCTTAGATTTAGCTGAGTCACTAGTTGGTGAATCTGTGGGTAAAACAGAGAGGAGACACAAATTAGATGATCTGAAAAGACAAGAGGATGCACAAGATGAGCTCAGGGAAAAATCAAGGAAGGGAGAGAATCGTGTTGATGAGAGGAAGCACGTGGTGAGCGACGACACAAAGGGTGATGAGACGTGAGCACATACATGAGCGGAAAACAGGCCATGCTGCACACAGGGACACGGGATGAGCTCTACGTTACACTCAGGTCCACGTCTACATGGCATGAAGCGTTCTTTCCCATCGGACACATTCAGACGTCACACATGGTTTGATTAAACACAGAACCTTCGCAGTCACAAAAAGTACACAGAAGGTGTCTCTTAGTCCTGGTTAACGCAGAGGACGTCAACAACTTCCAGTCATTTCAAGTGATACTGAGTGCAACTTTGGCAATGTCAGTTCAGTTCACAATACAAGTACAATTAACAACAGCAGAGTGGACAGTGTTGCCATGCAGGACGATGGTGACGATGGACGAGTTTAGCAAAGATGAAATCCTAAAAAAAGTCAATAAACCTGATCCTTACATTAAATGTTTCATGTTTTCTCATATAAACACATCTGAGTTTTATCCAGTGTACTTATACTATATCTGAAAGTAGGGTTTCTATGGGTTTTACAAAAAAAAACCCAACAACAACAACATTATGAATGTGTTTTAAGAGCAGGAAAACCGAGGTCTGGCTCAGATCATTCTGCCAATGTTAGAATGTTACAAATGTTTTAATCAAACTCTGAATCTTAATATTATCCAAATAAAAAAAAGCTAAAATCAGAAAAAGAAAAATGTCCGGATTTGAAAATGCACACCTTCTTTATACAGGACAACAGACCAAGACAACTATTGATAACATATATAACCTGATGGAACAAAAAAAAACAAAAAACATCCTAGGATAACCACGTCCTGTCCCGTGGTAGATCTTCCATAACTGTAGAGAATCTGTAATAAAGGACTTTTATTTTTGTGTCCAAGTGTCTCAGACGTGTTTCTTACTGTTGTATTTTTTCACTTACTTTTTGAACCGGAATCATCGAGTTTTTACAACAAACATTTCACTGCAGCTTTAAATTGGATTATTTTTGGATTTTGGAAAGCACCTGCTGAAATCCTGTCTAGTACCTTTAATACACAAGTTAACTGTTAAACTACACTGTTGCTCATAAAGTTGGAATGAAATTTTCTCAAGACATGATTGTGAAAATATGATTTATTATTGACAAATAAAGTGTAACTGGTATGTGGTCATTATACCTGGTCACAGGTGATAACAGATGTGTCTGAAAACAATTATTCCAACTTTATGGGCAACATTGTAGTCTGAAATATTTTAAAATCAGAACGAGACACTATTTGATCAAATATCTGCTTTAATTATCTTTAATTAACTTATTCACTGTTAACTGACAAAGCGACAGAAACGACACGAAGTGTAGCGACATGAGCTGCGATGACATGTGACACGATGATGTGACAGAAACCAAAACACAAAGGATGTGACAGGGGAGTCACAGAGGGGCTAGCTATATGAGAAGAGAGGACACTGCATGAGAAAGAGAGTGTCAGTGAGAAAAACCTACAATCAGTTCTCACCTGCCCTTGAGTCACATGTACCTTTGTGTCTAATTCAAATTTGCTGTGTTTGTGTGACATAGCCAAGCCCCCCTATACACCCCTTTCAATACAGATGATGGCACGATATGCAAGTGCACACTGACTGGTGACGTAGAAGCCTGGTGTAGAGACCGTACCATACTATCTCTCCGTTCGGAAAGCTTGCGAGACAGTGAGGAGAGACAGCGGAGAGCCTTTCAGACAGTAGCACCGGCCTGTGTAAGGTATATTCTGACAGAAAACCCACAACACCGGACACTGTACAGTACCGTGTAGCCGCTTCAGATCCCCTTTTCATCGCGATTTCTCTGTTTAATGATTTATTTTTTTTTTTGGGAGGGGGGGGGGGGTTATTTAAAAGTAAAAATATTACATGTAGTCCTTTTAATGGCAGTGCTGATTTTATATTGTTTTGCATGAACGTGATAGTATGTCACCAATGCATTGATCTACAAAAAAAAAAAACATATTTTTTGACCCAGATCTGATGAAAAAATAAAGTGCACAGGACTATAGGTACAAAGATGAGAGTTACCTATGGACACATGACAATTGTTTGTAACCAAATTATCATATGATAAGGAGAGTGGGATATGAGAAGAAGGAGCTTTTAATGAGTCAAAACAAAAACAGGAAGTTGTCTTCCCACAGCAGAGCCATTACTATGCACATTCCACTGCATTATTGTGCGCATGACTTACCAAAGAGCTGGCGGTGGAATATAAACTTCCCGGCTAACAGGCCAATGATGATGGCCACAATCCAGCAGATTACTTTGAGGATGTTCCATCCAAGGCCTGGGTACTTGTTGAACAAGAATGAGAAGCAGTTTCCAACCACGATCATATGCGCCTCTGTCTGACTGTGAGAAACCGGGTCCTCGGCGAAGATGAGGAAGTTAAAGAAGGTGACAAGATAGGCCACGATGAGACGCGACCAGGGGTGCTGGAAATAGTAGCGAAAACAGGTGTCTATTTCCATCCTGCTGAGCCCCCCCCCCTCCCCAGGCCACAACACACCTGGGAGTCAGAAAACAGAGAAGAAAGAGAGGGAAACATGTTGAGAAGGAGAAGAATCACAACTTTATTCTGAAATAATTCAAGGTCTAACAGGAACATCAACAGGAAAACACAAAGTACACACAAAATGGAACGTGATAAAGCGAGCTTCTTTCAGTCAGATTATGTTACACTCAAATCAGCAGGGAGATTAAAGTGAAAATATATCTCAGACTGGGATTAGTGGTGAAAATATCACTGAGGTTTGGTAAGGATTGGGATTACATTTAAGTCACAAAGAAAGTGTCAACAATACTGCACACCTAAAATAAAGACGGCGCCTTTTCCATCAGCACCACGATTATCATACTAGCATATGGCAAATATGTTTATATGGCCATAAGGCAAAGCGTCAGCAATTTGAAAACAAGACGATAAAAGTCTGGAGTCAAACAAGAAGCTTCCTTCTGCATCAGCAAGTGTTACAGTAAAGGGCTTTAGTGCCGTACCTGGATGAGGTAGAGTCCTGAAGTGCTTAGATATAAAGTCTCTCAGTCTGTCAGCTCTGTGGGCCACTCAAAGAAAGCACTGAGTTGACGCTTTGCTCTGGAATACCTGCCAAACAGCGCTTGAGTAACTTCCCGACAGTCCGCCCCCATCTGTATTTTTGAACCCTACTATAATTCACCCATGGATGGACTTGACTTCCCCCTCTGTAGTCCCCTTTGACTGGATGTACCACACCAGGTCCCCACTTTGACACAGTTCCTTAAAATAGCCCACACAGGGAATTTAGAATGATGTAATGGGTTCAGAAATAGAGCTGCCAAAGTGGAACACCCATGTGGCTATTAAATTTCACTGGCATCATGTTTGTCTTGTCATTATAAGCCACCTTGGCCGATGCTAAGCTTGTGCTTCTACAGAGGTACAGTTTATTTTCTGCATTTGACCAGTTTTAACAGTCATTGACTGATGATAATCCTCTATTTTCTCTGTCAGGGGACTTGCACCCAATGTATGTGTGTGCCTTTTGACTTCAGAGTCCCCACTATGCATGGAGTGAGACTCTGCCACAGCCCCCAGAAGTTACTCACTAGAGTAGGAGGAGAACATGAACCACAAATAAAAAGGATGCAAACATATAAAGTGTGGACTGCAGTGGGAGTTCGTTTGCATAAGTGTTTTATCTACATCATCATCTTCCTCCTTGGACGTCCTCTTGGTTTTTCTAGGGTAGGGTCACCACAAAAACACACATTCAGGACTGATCTGTCAGTGCAACAACAAATATACTAAACGGCTTTGCTTTTAATGTCAGTTTCTGAAAAGGCTGCCGTGATAAGAGCAGAAGTGTTGGACCAAACATGCAGTCTAATGTCAGGGATGACGCCAAATGTCCCAGAGCGGACGCATCTTAACCAGCCTGCCCGGAATGAATCGATTACACAACTTCAGTGTCGGTGCATCCAGGAAGATGTGGGACGGGACGGAATTGGCGAAAGTCCTTCCTGCATGCACCTCCGAAAATGTGCGAGTGTGGTAAACCATAAAACACGCACCTGCCCCACGCCGTTCTCCTCTCAGTCGACAGCCAGGACGAGAAGCCCCGCTCGCGCAGGGCTCTCCAGCCGCATCAACCCGACAGCGGCTCTCCGACCATCCCAAAGACGAGGTGATGCGGGAGGGTAGTGGGAGGATTACCCATGCGACCTGTTGTCAGTGTAGGACAGAGGCTCAGGCACCCCCAAATCCTCTGCCATTGTCCTGGACCGTCCATGCGCCAGGCGGGCTCGTGCAGCCGGGCGGTGCTTCGTCAGCAGGATGCCGGCGGGTGGTGCAGTTCCTGGGCTGTCGGTGGGACACGGCTGCTTCTGAGTGGATGGAGATAGCTGGGTCCACACAGAACGCATAGCATCACGTTGAGATCACACCATGGATCACACCGACTACAAGTCACACCTATTGCGCATCTGTAACTTCCGCTGGTGTCTTTCAAAAATAAAATGTGATAATAAAAGCGAATTCGTGGTCCTTGAATATTTTATAGAAAGTACATTTCTATCATACGAATTGGATATACACAGTACATTTTATATTACAGTTAATTATTAAGGTGTAAGCAATTAATGTTACTCATTTTATGATGCAATTCACTATTATTGTTGTTGTTGTTGTTGAGGTGGTGGTGGTGCACATTTATATTATGATAAAGACTCCTTTCATCATTACTCATTTAAATGGAATCCAGAATCTCTGTGCATCTATTTTGTGCACTGATATTTATTTGTTGCTTCTCTTCTTACCATGTGTAGCCCCATTATTTTCAGCAAAGTCATCATAAATACTGATCTAGTCTGTCATTTCAAAATGCTTTAAAAGTAATTTTACCGTTCATGTCAAGAAACATTTTATGTTAAGTCAAATTGCCCCATTATTATTATTATTATTATTATTATTATTATTATTATTATTATTAACATGCAATCCACTTCATGTTATGCCTTTTATTTAATATAATAAATTTACTTTTTAAAAATTTGTTTAGGCTGTTAATTTGACTTTTGGAGGAGTTAAGAGTTGTTGGAGGGTGAATATATGTAGACTAATATAGTATGACTTCAGTTTTGGCTCTAGCACTATCTTTCAGATAGAACAGGTTGGTGCTTTTTCTTTGAAAATAACGCATTGTTTCCTGTAAGACTGTGGTTATTTCCGGAATCTTGATTCCGAGATGAGATTCCCCCTAGTGACAGGATGATTTTGGTGCCATAAAATCTATTCATTCATTCATTTATTTATTTATTTACATGCGCGGGGGGGTGAACAGGGACAGGAAGCCCGGTGGCATCCAGATGTTGCAGGATTTCACGCCAAATAGGATCTGCTGTCATAGCGGAAATCTTCCTGTTATGACATCAAAATGAAAAAAATAAAAGAATAAAAATAAATACAAGGACGTGGTGTAATCCTGCCACAACTAGATGGCTGTTCATAAAGACTCAACCTTGTGTTTTCATCGTGAATGTAAGTTATAAAGTGGCACTAAAAGTGCCATTATAATGAAAAATGTACACATATAGGTTAATGCAACAAAATAAAAGGCTTACATGATAATTTAGGAATTCTTCAACAATATTGAAAACAATAAAACTCACCATTAGTCTACTAAAATATTAAGTGACTACTGAACATTAAATTAAATCATATTCTTCTGGATTTTATTGATTCTTGCTTTTTCTGTGTTTATGGCGAAATTGCAGTCATTTATGCCAGAAAAAAACATAAAAACCCTGCAGAAAGTCACTTAGAATGTCATACCATAGAATTATTTAGTTGTTCTGAATTATGTTCATATTTTTTATTTTTCTTCTTTATACAAACAAAATAAAAACTCTTAATGCTTGTTTTATGTTGGTTTTTTTGGGGGGAAAGTAGCCTCTGTAAACTTGTGTAAATACCTAATTTTTAAATATTTTATTTGTTTCAACAGCATTTCTTGTCACACATTCTTGTGTTTTGGGAAAGTTAAAAAATATATATATTAGGCTCAATGCCTATACGATTAGGCCTAGACATAAGCAAGTACTGTGATGTTTATCAAATCAGAGTAAAGAATGACATTTTGTGAAACACACCATCCCTGTACTAAATAGCATTAATTTCAGTTGTAATGTTACTAGTATAATTGCAGAAAAGCATTGAACCACTGAGTAATATGATAATAATTGCCTGAAAATCTATCTAAATCAAAAGTTTTATGATGTAATTTTGACCAATACTATCATAAAATAGTCTGACAATGTTGCACTTTTTTTTTAGACTGGTCTCCTCCTTTAAAACCCATTTCATTTAAGATGAATATGATTATATATTTAATACTACAATTTATTCTTTTAACATTTCAATATTCTGAGGTCTCATTTTGTGTATGTGTGTGTGTGCTTTTTTTTTTTTTTTTAATAAAACACTTAGTACGCATATTTTGAAATATGTGTATGAACGTGTTGTGCTATATTTGTATTATGTACTTGTTTTTTGGACAGTCATTTTTTTTCTCTCTGGGATATAAATAATCCCATCACCGGTCAAGCTATTACTGTGAATTCCCACGCTTTCTTACAAATTCTACTACACTTTCAGGACACAATAATAATATTGAGTAATAAAATCAACTTTGCTCCCAGCAGTGATAATAAATGTACAATAACAGATGTAATACTCCTGTTATTCGTATTTTATGACTTTTAACGTTTGGTTCTGTCATGTGACAGATGTTGATGACGACACTCGAGGGGCGGGGCCTACCGGTGTAGTCCACTTCCTGCTTCTTTGCCCTGGTTTCGCCTGATCAGCTGCATCCACCCTTTATCCGACGAAATACACAATGTCACATCAAACGGGCATTCAAGGTAGATGCATTTCACGTATTGGTTGCGTTTGTTCTTGTGTTTTTTTCTGCTGGTGTGTAATTTCTCGGCGAGCTTTAAGAACCTGCTACAAATTCATTGTAACGAGGACATAGCGTTAAGTTAGCTAGCCACTCCTAGCTAGCTGCGAGCTGCCGTGATGTGTGACTGTTGAAGCTGATTTAGGACTGTACAGTGTAATCCTCGGGTCTTTAGCCGCTTTACGAAACATCAAAATCACGAAAACCTCGCATTTTCCACAATATTTTATACCCCAGCTGCCAATGTTTAGGCGAAAGACTTCAGTGTTTATTCAGCCTTCTGAATGGATGGGCGACGCCTTCGTTTAAGCAAACTGCTCATCCGGCAGTCTGGTCCGTTTACCTATAAATATGAGAACTACCTGTGTATTGTTATACAAATGGACTTCAGCAGGGCGTGATCATTCTCCATATGTGGTAACAATACACTAGCATTGTTTAGAACCTGCATTCCCAGATTTAACCAGTGTGCAAACAGGGCAGCTAATGAAAGACAGGGAAATAATGAAAGGTTTTGATTAACTGATTTAGAAGAAAATTATCTATATATGACTGACCTATATTACACTTAGTGAAACTCTATACAGCATACTATACAGTTCATGGCATAGTTACGTTATTTATTTATTATCTATAGAGCTATACTGAAGAAAACCTGTCTAAACCTGAGTAAACCTGCAGACTAATCACACAAATATTGTTATGTAAATGTGTAAAACTTATACATATTATTATTATTATTATTATTCGACTATCCATTCACCTATCTCTACATCTGTTTAAAGGAAGTTGCTCTTAACATTTGCTGAATGATTGTTCCTTATCAAAGAATGGAAATAAACCCCTGAGTCACTGCAGCAAAAATGTGTGTAAAAATGTATTTATAGGACTGAGGTTTCAAGTCAAAGGTGGTCAGCCTTGTGTCATATTTAAACTCTTAAAGAGTTTCAAACAAGTTGTAGTATACATGCTTTGTCTTGTCTATAGTAAAGAGAAACCATTAGATTAGTAAATTGTTATTTAACACATCCAATACTTTTTGGTTTTGCATATTGTTCCTTTTACAGACTAAAGAGTTAAATCATTTGTTTACATTGAAATAGTCTGTGTCATAGTATAATAACTTATAAGCTACTCTATGTTGCCAGATCAAAATAGAGCTGTGTATGATTTGTGTAACAGCTGGCAAGTGTTGGTTTAGACAGGTTATCGTAATTAATGAAGCTTTAAGGGGCAAACTTAATCCACAACCAAAAATGGTCCTGTTAGCAGGAGTCTGATTTTACTGTTTATGTGTTTATAATGTCAGGAGTCTGACCTCTTTTCTATGTTTTCGTAGCGGGGAACGATGTAAAGGATATCTTCGCCAATGCCAAGAGTGGAGATCAAATTCGGCTCATTAAGGTCGTGATTGAGAATGGTAAGCATTTATTTGCAAAAAAAAAAAAAAAACATCTGCCAAGAAAAATTTTAGGCTGAGCTTGTGCTGGATTCTCTGCTAAAATTGTTGTTTTGACACATCTGCTTTTCAGAGCAGCTGACTGTGGGCACCACCAGGAAAGCATCAAAGCAGTGGGACCAGGAGTATGACTCTTTAGTGCTGCCTCTTTTAGATGACGATGTGCCCTGTTATATTCTGTTCCGCCTGGACTCCTCTAACAACCAGGGCTATGAGTGGATCTTCCTGGCCTGGTCACCGGACGACTCTGCTGTAAGAAAACCCAACCCGGGGTTTAATGAATAGCTTTCCATACTTTTCAGCGTTTTCCTCCCCTTCCCTGAGTATCAGATGGGTGGGGTTTACCACATCAAGGTTACAGTTGTGTATCTGCTATAAACTGGCTGAATATGGCCAACAGTGCATCTATTATTTTCTTCCACGCCTCTTGAAATCTAAATATGGGTAGTTTGTGCTGGGGTTTAGCCTAAACCTCTTATCCCTGGCTTTAAAAATCACCCTGTTAGATGAAGTACACTTTTCTGTGGGTTGATTGTGTGATATGCAAATATATGTTTTGCATTCGCTGTGTTTCTTTGACAGTGTCGCTGTTATTTGGTTCTGCTGAAACTTAATAAGACACTTATTTTTTAGTGTCACTGCAATTCACAACAGCCGTAGCATATAGACACACACATGCACAAATGCTGTTTCTTTGGCAGCGAGAGAGGAATGTTGCAAGGGCAGGCTTTTGTGAGGTTCAAGTGCCATGTTGGGTATTTGTGTGACTCTAAATGCATGAAGAACACAAATTGACTTTCTCCAGAACATAACTTCAGCTCAACATTCCTGCCTTTTGCTTCAGCTCTTCAGGTTGAGGCTTGTCTGGATAGTTTCATAAACAGTGCTTTCCCGATCGCATTGGTGAAGATGCCTGATCTGATTTTGTCGTGTTTTAGTCTCTTTGTGTCCTTCTAGGTAAAGCAAAGTGTAATTTTGGAACATAGTTTATTTTATCTGCAAAAAACAGACATTGCATTTATATTTGTAACATAAAAACCTCTCGCTTTGACTCTTTTACAAATAAGGAAACAGACAGTGAGGCAACAAACTATTTCAAAATATTTAGTTTTTTCTGACTTTCTTCTGCTTTTCATCATCTTTAACAGGTGCGACATAAAATGTTATATGCTGCTACTAGAGCCACACTGAAGAAAGAGTTTGGAGGCGGGCACATTAAGGAGGAGCTTTTCGGCACCACAAAGGTACGTCACTGATCATGGAACACTTGAAGTCTTTTTTTACACTTCCATGACAAGTTTAGTTGTTATGGGATGCGACTAATATGAAGTGCGTTAGAGGTGTAGGTGGATGAGTTTGTTATGTAGTATTTGATTGTGTTATTCTTTGGCCTGCAGGACGATTTGTGTTACAGTGGATACAAGAAACACCTGACCTCACAGAATGCTCCCCTGCCTCTGACCGCTGCAGAGGAGGAACTGAGACAGATTAAACTAAGTGAGGTATGTGAAGATCTACTGGTTTAGATTTTGTCTCTTTGGTTTCATTTCAAGACCATCTTAGAAAAAGACACTGTTCTCTGCAGTGCATGTGTACACATATCCCCGCATGTTGACAAGCTGTGGGCTTTGAGTCACTTCTGAAGTGGGTGTGGATTAGATTTTGTTGTCGGTTTCCGTTTTGAAAAGGGATAACACACTATCATCCGGGCACTTGAGGCTTTTAAAAAGGGGGCTGGAAAATAATAGCTTACATCAGCTCACAGCAGGATTTCTCCTAATCACATCTCCTGTGTCTGAGATGTAAAACCCAATAAAAACAATGTGGCGTATCAATGAAGGCTAGTGATGCATCCTTCCAAACAGCACAAGGTCAGCAGCAGTGCAAGTGCACAAATGCTTGCCCGGCAGTATCAAAACAGAGTAAAGATGCTGATGCATTAGAACAGCAGGATGTTAGCGGAGATGAATCTATTAGGCTTGTATCCATAAAAACCCATGGCTGTGTAAAATGTCTTGTTTACCGTCGTAAAACCCCATTCAGCATGAGGTGTAAGGGAATTCAGAGGAGCTTTTTGTGAGTCTTCACATCTCATGTTTCCACGTTTGGAGCTTCATGCAAATGTCATTTCGGTGCTTGGCAGGGAGACTAAACAGCAGATGTGAGTTGTATCAATCTGCTGGTTTCAGTGATAAGATAAGAACTGTAACACGATAGGCACTGTTTGAGTTTATGACATCAGCAGTGTTTATTCTGCGTATGTGACACACTTTACAGATTCAGACATACAATGTTAAAAAAGAAGAAACTAGAAAAGCACTCAGAGCACAAACCTCTGCCAAGCAGCACAGTTTAGGTCACGCATTTAAAGCCACTATATGAGAAAACAGGAGTTCCACTGCCATCTGGTGGACATTTGTTAGTACTACAA
>JAPSES010000249.1:2016900-2032275 GCA_029822895.1 Maxillicosta whitleyi
ATGTGTAGAAGGAACAAAAGACTAGAAAACTGGAAATAGTGCGTTTAACCAACAATGAGTTTAATTAATACAACCAGGAGCTGCATGTGGATGGGAGAAGTGTGGAAAATACTGGAAAACTCTGATTGCGATTAAAAAAAAAAATCGCAATCACAATTTACATTAATTTAATCGCGATTAATGCGTTAAAATTCCCAGCCCTAGTTATATCGCATAAATATCACCTAAAATGAACATTTATTATATAGCAAACTATTACATGACCAAAAACTCATTATTTTTAACAAAACAAAACTTGTCTTGAGTGTTTTTAATGTCTGGGGTCTCCATAATTTTGATATTAAAATCACGAGTCCAAACTGGTTGTTTCCACTGTGCCACAGTTGGGTTCTATGCTTTCCAGCTCTGCAGAACTCCAGTCTGTCCCATGTGTGGTGGTGGAAGCGCACTCTCCATTGGCTCCGGAGCCTGTAGGGGCGTTGCTTCACAGTTGGTGAGTGCTTAGGGTGCACGGGGTGTTTAAGGGATGGCTAAGGGAAAGCGCACTTGGCACTGATCCCTCCTCTCAGTATAGACTGCAGTTTACATTAGGAAGCAATTTATTATAAAAGGGGATGAATGTATCATAAATAATTCGCTTTTATAGAGGGTAGTGGATGCATGTTTAGTAATGCGATGAGGCCAGTGCACTTTGCAAGACTTGCGCTGCACAGAGCCTCCGCAGATCCCACGACCTGTTGCTGACAAGCCGGGAAAAGGCGAGGGAGAGGGGGAGCCGCTCCGGACACAGAGGTACTGCCTTGGAGACGACAGCCCGGGTTTCTTCGCGGAGGAAATCATGCAGTTTGCAATCCTGCTGGTTGGACTAACGTGTCATCTGTCAGCGCTGGTCCGGGACACTTTGCAAAGCCGATTGCATCCGAAACAAGGTAGAGTTTTATGTTGATTTATGTGTTTTTAGAGCGCACGGTGACGGTGTTCCAGCGTCTGCGTTAGAGACTGATGCAAAGGCTGCAGCACGAATGACAGTGAAGCATTACTTTTAAATACATACCACTGTTTTCTCTGTGTTCTGACTTTGCCTAACTTCTTGCAGAAAGCTTCATCAAACAGCTGTCATCTTATGAAATCATCACCCCACTCCGCGTAAATGACTTCGGAGAATCCTTCCCCCATAAAATGCACTACAGAAGGAGACGGAGAAGTGTAAATGATGACCTGTCGGGCTTACGGGTTCACTACAGGATTGATGCATTCGGGGAGCGCTTTCATCTCAATCTGACTGCAGACTCCAGCTTCATCGCTCCCTCTTACACAGTCACACACTTGGGAGCGGAACAGAGCAACGCCACGGACTCCCACTTCATTGACCCCAGTGATATGCGCCACTGTTTTTTCCGCGGACACGTCAACGCCAGAAGCGAGTACCCGGCAGTGTTCAGTCTGTGCACTGGCCTTGTGAGTATATTATGCCTTTAACTTCTGCATACTTCTACCAAAAACATTGCTGACATGCCTCCATGCTTTCTCCACCTTTGCCCGGTTGCATCCTTGCATTAGAAGTGAAGTGTTGCTCTGAGCTGCAGGGCATCTGTAGTCCTGTATGTCAGTGTCTGTGAGGTGATGCTGCCAGGCAGGACAACAGAGTGGGGCCTATCCTCTACACCAGGGGTGTCAAAGTCATTTTAGTTCAGGGGCCACATCATCCCAGTATGATCTGAAGTAGGCCGGACCTGTAAATAATAATATAGAATGTCAACTCCATGCATTTCTCTATGTTTTAAAGTCAAAAAAGTGATGAAAAAAATTTACATTTACAATCTATCCTTTACAAAAATGTGAATTACATGATGGATTTTGAAAAAAGTGAAATTTCTTAAGCAAAATAAGTGCAATTTTAACAATATTCTTTCTCAGTTTATCATCTGACAGCTTACAGATCCCAGTGGATGTAAAAATACACAAAACATTCATAAACTTAAGCTTAATATCGGTCCAATTCCACCTCAGTCTCTTTCAGGCATTTCAGGTTGTTCATATTTTTTTGAAGTTATTCGTTTTATTTGTGAAAGAATAGTGTCCAAAAAAGTAAACACTTTCATGTAATTTTGCTTTTTTTTTTTTTACACTAAAACAAACAAAGACTGACTGAGTTGTTATTATAATAGTATTTTACTGGTTCTGATCCACTTCAGATTGAATTGGGCTGAATGTGGAACCAAATCTAATATGATTTTAAAGCTGTCAATTGATAATATTCATATGAGTATACGAGTGTAATATTTGTGTTTTACAAATTCATCCCGCGGGCCATAATGGACCCTTTGGCGGGCCAGATTTGGCCCCCGGGCCGCATATTTGACACCTGTGCTCTACACAGTGCTTAAGTGCTATTGAGCAAGACATATTAAAGTCCTGGTCAGCTGAGTGTTGGTCTGTGGTTGTAAGTTCTGCAGCATTTGTAACTATTTTGATGCAACAGGAGAAAACAACGGATCTGTTCATACATAGTAATATGACTGTTTTATTTAATAATTATATCTGCAAGTGTTATATGCTATGTTTATATCCTCTATTGTATGTCACTTTGGTTAAAAGCATCTGCTAAATGTAATGTAATGTCATACCTTTTTGTTTTGGACTTAAGATACCGTGTCACCTTCACAGATTTATAAGTCGATCAAATTTAGTTAAATAACATCACATTATAACAAAATTTATCATATGACACTTAACATTTATTTTTGGTCTAAACCAGACTCTAAAAACAATTTATAGACACCCAACAGAATCCTCCATTTTTGACCCATAAAAACCCAAACAATAACTGGTGACCAAAATCATTACTGATCTAAAATGTTTTAATAGCTTCTGACCTGCTAATCCAAACAAAACATGTAAGTAAGTGGTGTAAATTGCTTTTCTTTTCATGGTGATCAGACATGACCCATTTGGATGTTCAGAGGTTCTTTAGTGAACATGGAAACAGCATCATCTTCTACAAAACTGATTCACCAGTAAAATTCAAGGAGGAGGAGATGCTTATTTTTCTGTTCAGTTATTGATGTTTTTGTTTAAAAAGTCACTTTTTTCAGTTTTCTTTGTTTTTAACATAATAACCCTCAACTTTAGTCTGAGCTTTCATGAACATCTATATGATCAGTACATTAAATACAGGAAAATACATGATTTTCACTGAAAAAAATATAAAATTAAGATGATAATATATATATAAATGGTGATAAATTATTTAAGAAATGACAACTGTCACAAAAGTAGCAGTGGGTCTTTATGAATTAAGTCCTAAAAACGATATAATAAGATGTTAAAGCATTAAGAATGTCTTTTCTTTTTGGAGTTGTCCATAATTATATGCTTCAGATCTTATGTGTTTTTAGTGGAGTTATTGGGTAATAATGAGTTTACAGCCCACCATATGAAGGTCCTGATGCCCAGGCCATTTAGTTTGCTGACTCCTGTGTGAGAGAATCTGATAAGTGCTGAAAAAGATGACTTCATGGGTCACATAAGGTTACCAGTCCAGGGGCAGGGGGTTGACCCCAGTCGCGCCAGCTAGATTCTGGCCTGGACTTTGATGGTGGGGGGGTGTTTGGCTGGACAGGGCAGAGGACCATACCCTTGGAGTCTCCCTGTTACTGCCCCTATCAGTGACATAATCCTTATTTTAGATAGGTGCAGCGTGTACAGCACCAGGATAGCATGTAACAGAATAAGCATCAGCTGTACTTTGAAGTGTTTTTAACTGGAACATTAACAATGAGATTATAGTTCAATTGTAAACTGGTGCGATGATTTAAATTCTTTGTGTTGTATCACTTTGCAGACAATTCCCATTCAGTTTGCATTCGAAGCAGTGAGATTTTTGTCCAGGAACATAGTTGTACAGCCATTTAAAACATGGAGTATGGTGAACTTATCAGGGTAATAAGCCTTTAATTGCCCCTCTGTCCAACTTTGATGTACGACTCGCTTATCCAAACATGTTTGCATCCTTTTTCTAGCAATCTTTGTTGGTTATCCGCATCATCACTCACTGAGAATGACAGCACAATGGAGACAACCCCAGAGGCTATTGGGTCATAAATGTGTCCATATATGATCACTGGGGCTTAATGGCCAGGCACATTTTGTTAGGATGAGGTCATTAAGGAATAATTAAGCCCTAAAACAAAAGGGTCATTCTAGGAAAAGCAGGTTTCCTTTTTGTTCTGAGTTGCTCAAACCCATCCCCAGGGGGTTTTTGGGATGGGGTGGGTTGGGGTTGAGGAGCTTTTGGCCTTTTCAAAGTGAGCTGTGACAGAGAGAAAAGAGGAGAACCACTGTGAAGAGTAGAAGAGGAAGGAGACAACTGCCAATGGCCGTTGTGAGGAACTTAAGAATCGCTCACACCGTGGGAAATGTTAGTTCCTAAGGAGGATCCCGCTCCTGGTGAAAATAATAGAAGTGTGTGGTGAGTCAACCTGTCCTGAGAAATGAGGTTATCTTCATTCCAGTTCTAAGCAATACAGCTCTGTGTAAAGATCTGCCTCATGACGCTTTTATGTCCCGTTTAACTTTAGAGATTGAGTGCAACCGTGCATTGCACTTTTCAATGACTCAACAGAAAGTGCCTTTGTGGGATTTAATAAAACAGATTTGTGCCAACAGTCATTCCACCCATGTCTTGAGCATCACCTCCCTTCAAATAGGCGTCCCTCAGTTTGTAAGGTCCAGTTCAGCGCCCACTGATGAACAGTAACTTTTGTGTCTGTCCAAACCTTTGCCAGATTTGCTGCTGAGCTAATGCTGGGAAATCCTGAAACTCTGCCCTTTCCTTTGACTAAACAGAGCATTTGTCTGTTCAGCCTCTTAAAAATACCACATGAGAACTTTGCAAAGACTCATCTGTAATTATCTAATCAAACTAAACTCAGCAGGTAGTGATAATCGTGTTTGTTACACTTTAATGATCTTACATTTTGTCCTGATCACTCAACAGCACCTACAACATGATTATAACATTCTGAAATTTAATGTGAACATTTATTTAACTAGCCTTATCATGTCATTATTTTTAACCTGAGTTACTGGTTGTACCAGTTAGTTATCATAATCCAAACCTATGGAATTTGTTATTCAGTGTATGATGGAAAAGTGATCCAAGATGGATATTTAGATGGGTTTTGCTCAACTTATGGTGGGTTCCTGGAGAGGAAACATGGGGTAAATTTACTGAGTATATGTATTTTATTTAGTGTATTTATCTATGTACTATCATACAGGATTTTCTTTCCCATTTACTGCGAAGCGTCTTTGAGTGTCCAAAAAAGTGCTATATAAGTTTGATTATTATTATTATTATTTCCACAGAATTTACAGCATCTTTAGACTCAGACATGGCCATTAACTATAAAGATTTGAGAAGTATGACACTCCCTATATATGGTTGCCCAAAAAGTTGGAATACAATATTTTACATCTTTTCATGCAGTGATTGTGACAATATGATTTATTTTTAATAGATAAAGTGAAATTGAGACTTGGTATGTAATCATTGCACCATGGATTACTGATGTGTATAAATAGGAATAAAATGAGGAATGTGTCTGAAAACAAAATTATTCCGACTCTATGGGCAACAGTGTATATTATGTGTCATTTGTCATTATGCCAGTTGTCACATATTTCCTTGCTTGTACTATTGGTATGGTAACGCTACAGCACAGCATTTCTATCTGTACCCAGTTTGCAGTTTTAAACCTCCCAGGATTTATTGTCAGAGATGAAGTTGTGTCTGTTCAGTCTTGTTTTGATAAGCTAGTCATTACACTTCAGATCCGAACACATGTAGCACTCAAAGCCTGTAGAGCTTTCAAAGAAGTATTGTGTATATGTGGAAGTCTACTAATCCTTTACCCTTTGAAAGATGGGAAGGAAATGTACACATGTAGTTGGTACATGTTTTCCATATCCGATTTACATGTTTTCCACTGTCGAACATCCGTTACTTGTTCGGACAGTTATGGAATAACGCTGCCCAAAAAGATAACATTCCAGGCTGCAATATCCTGTTTAAGTGTGCGCACGAAATTACCATACAAACACCATTGTGCCTCATGGCTGAACGAGCTAAGAAGCTTTGCGAGGGACTGAACCACCAAATCAATATTAGCATTCCTCTGTCAGTGACTCTGCCTGTGTACGATGATGTCACTTCTCCCAGTGTCAGGCTACGAGGGGAAACACTTTTTCACTGTGTAATAATAATCATGAATAATGTGCATACAATTGGTTAGTCTTTTATTCAGTAATGGCTGAATCAGCGTGTTCTTTTCATGTGTGCTTGTAAAAGTAGAGCTTATATAGAATGGAACTTGTGCGCACAGTGATGCCTGAGGGCAAAGCGGCGAAATGAAAGCGGCGAAATTACACAATCATGTAAGAATATAAGCATGCACATACAGACGTGACATTTCAGTGACATTTTCGTCTCTGCTCTAGATTGGGACCTTTACAACACAACATGGAGAGTATTTCTTGGAGCCACTTTTGAATGCTGTGGGGGAGGAATATGACGAAGAGCACAACAAACCTCATCTTGTGTATCGACACGAGAGACAGGGGAACGTCTCCGGTACGGACACCAACACAAAGCCCTGCGCTGCCTCAGGTAACAGACTAACCATACTAACTGTAACCACTGTCTGTCTGACTTTCACCCACAAACACTTACCTTTTCATGACCTGAATTCACTCTCTTAGCTATAGTAATAAAAAGGTGCCTTAAAATATAAATTGTAGTTAGTCACGATCTTTGGCTCGCAGCTTTCCCAAAAGATTTCAGTCTTGATTAAGGGGTGCTATTGAAATCTCTTCAACTTAATTAAGCATAACTCTCTCCAGCACTGCCTGGTGGTTTCACTCACGTTCTGTTGGAGCATTCAATTGCAGGTCTGTGGCAGGAGCTCAGAGGAAAGGAATAATTACTTTGTAGTTTGGAGTTGTGGAGAAAAGAAGTGAAGAGGTTTTTTTTTTTATGGTTGAGGCCTTTGGGTGGTGGAGAGGCCCTCAAGAGAAAACAGGGTGACCGGGTGGAGTTCACAGTGATGGAGAGCCTTAGCGTTGTCCTTGTAGGGAGCTCTGTGGGTGGCCTTTGTTGTGTGATGCTATAAATCTTTTATATGCCGACTGCTTGATTTGCTTGTTGTCTGAACTCAACCATTGTCACTTGGTGGTGCCCATTGTGTACGGTGGTCTTTTAAAGGACTGGGACTGACCTGATGGGCCAAGCCAATACCTCCTTAATATGCTTTGTCCTTTCACTCATTGAGTATGTATGTCATGAACAGAAACTGAAAAACATGGGGCGACTCTTAGGCCCCTCTCTTGGGTACTACAGGTCTTGTGAATGACTTTTCCTTTGCGATTAGCCTTTAGTATCACCATCCAGTTGTCCAATATCTTTTAGCAGCTTATCTTAGACTGCACTTGAATGCAGTTCCTCGTGATGTTTTATCTTGTAGCTGGAACATACCAATATGTTCCTTGCATATTCCTTGAAACTGTGCTCAGATGGAAAGATGCACATATGGACAAGACACCTATAGCTTCATCAAAGACCAGTAGGTAAACAATGAGCAGGGGGATTAAAAGAAACTGTAGGTTTGGGTTAGGACTATGAGGTGTCCCAGGCTGCGCTCCTTATCCTTATCAGATCGGCCCCTCTCCAGATTCAGCGATAAAAGGGCTCTTTGAAGGCCAAACTGAGCCAAGACTAACAGGTCCCCTGCCTTTTTATGGGAAGGAGTGTGGTACACGCTGCTACTAGCAGGTTAGATGTAAACACTGGCTCTGTGCGTGTCATCCTACTTGTAGAACACACGGCACTGCTGCTCCTGGTCTGGGATATGGACATTAAACCTGTTCATGGTGGTGTTTGACATTTAAATCTCATGATAAAGACATGTATTTACTATGGTCTTGTGTCTGTGGTTCCTCAATCCTCAGTGTTACACCAGATATGCTGCATTTTTGTATGTCTTTCTCTGAAACCTCCTCAGTCACTTTTTGTTTCGCATAAGACGAAAACTGTGTCTAAATCTGGGTTACTTATAAGTTCACCCTGATTGCTGAGCGAGGAAAAAAGCGCTGACACATGCAGGACCACCAAGTAGGATCTTTGTCAGCTGATAATTAAGACGGGAGGAGGAAGAGCCTTTTTGGAACCTTAGCACTAAATCTTTATGTTTGCATTGGTGACAGGCCTCACACAGTAGAATTTCTAAAGATGCTTCACATTTCTTAGCAGCAGAAGCAATGGATCGCCTTCAGAGGAAGAGGTGATTCAGGGACAGAAACCACATTTTTGTGTAGATCAGATAATTTCATTTGCCAGTTTAGTGCATTTCAGTCTTCAGTTTAAGATAAGGAACAAAAGTTTTTCATTTATTTCATCACATAAATGACAGAGTGCACAAACGGTGGCGTTAGCAGGGGGTAGATTCCTTTCCCGGCATCTCCTTTTACAAAAAGTTTTAAAAACACATTGTCACGGGTCAGTCATCTTATGGCCCTTTTTCTTTTTTCACTTTGTGTTTCTCTGAAGAGGGCTCTTGTATTAAATCAAATTGGAGCTGGACTTTGAGTGCTGAGAGGTTTGGCAGATTTGGGACTTTGAAGAGGCTTGGAAGTTTAGAGGGCATGTAGGTCTGAAACACGCTGGCTACCTCAGTTCATCCAAACACATGGGAATAACATGCAGCTAACAAGGCCTACAATCTGTTGGCCAGACAGTCTTTTCCCCGTCTATACAGATACTGTTTTGTCGGGCCTATTTATTTATGCACTGTGGTGATTATTATTCTTCATCTGCCTTTCTCTTTGTTGTGCTTAGAATGAAAACATATTTCTGAAAAGTACAAAGATGAAACAAGCTGCAATCTATCCAGCAAACCTCTGGGAAACAAAATGTATATCAGCAGAAAGATACCACTGATGAGATAATCTGTTCCCTCAGATATAATGTCTCAGAATACTGCCATCAGTGTTGTACAGACAGTACCAGATCAACAACAGGGACTTTTCTATTTAGGTTGTTAAAGTTTCCACAGTTTGTACAGTCTTTATGTACTTCCGCAAGATGTGCTGAAAGGACAGGAACAATATGTTTCCACGTAGATGAACTTAACAAAGATGGAGTTTTGTTTTCAAATTTGCATTTGTCATCTCTGACACGTACAAATACTTGACTTTTACACATGTGCCGTCACTACCTGTGAAGTGTCAGAAGCAGAAGTGCAATGACAAGGGCTTTTAAAGTGTTAGCTTAATGGAAAATGAAGTTTTGTTATTTCAGCAGTCATGACATGGCCTTATACCTGTCATCATCTGCTTTTCTTCACTGTGTGTGTTCACGAGCTGTGGTGAAACACCACATGTGTCCTTGATGTAAGAAAATGTAAGATTCTTAAACTATAACTACACCATGATATAATTCTAATAACTCTAAAGGGTAATCAAACACAAGAAATGCTTTGACCCTTTTACAGCTGTACAAGACTCGAGTCTGTGTCAGCAAACCTGGGTGGCTTCTCTGTTTAGAATACCTCTAGAGTAGATAGATGTTGAGTAGGTGATTAATGTTTTAAAGTCACACAGTGCCTTGTTGTGCCTGGTTCTGGCTTTTAAAAGCCTCCGGGGAAGAAGCTTACTGGGCTCAAATCACAACATCGCCCCGACCTTTAATGACACATTCTACGGGGTATCTGTCTCTGAGCTTGCATGTGAATCCCTGTGTCGCCCTTCGATTGAGATAGTCACAAGGATGAGGGTGGCTAGATAGGGGCAGATTCTTCCCTCCTTCTCTTCCCTTTTCTTTCTGAAATCCATGTGAAGACAAGCAAGACATGAAGCGAAGGAAGAAGAATTGTACAGTATCTATTTCTCACAGTTGTTGGCTGCGTTAAAAGCACTGAATTGAATATGAATGGCTTGACAGCAAACAGTGGCAGTTGAAAACCCAAATACCAATGTTGCAGTGTCAGCTGGTGGGTGCTTCAGCCGCTTTCTTGGTTTGATGGCCAACTGAGGGCAGCTGGGACAGCAAAGTGACAGTCTTTGATGCTGCAATACTTGGCACACATGGCATCTGTGCCCCCTGACCCTCAACACAATCATTATATAGGATTCCCCCCTTGGTGCCCACTGTGTATACATGGTAGTTCAAATGCTACCATCAGGTTTTTGGTCAATGGGTTCATTTACATGGAAAAATGCCCTCCCCCGCCTGGGGTTTGAACTAGCCGACTTGAATCGCTGCCCGCTTTCCCTTTGCTCTTTCATGTATGTGAATAGGAGCACTTGTTGATTGTGACCTCACTTCCCTCTTTGTTTGGAGTCACTCACTGGACAGATAGATGTGACCTTGAGTTTTTTCTCCAAGAGGTGCGTAGTTACTATTATTTAGGACGTAGTAGATGTAGAACGGTGTATGCAGTAAACCCTTTGTTTTCGTCTGCCTCTGGGTCTTGACAGGGGTCAGTAAAAGGTAGTCAGTCATGGTGTGATGGACGGCAGATGATCACTCAGACAACCTTTCTCACCTTCAGGGTCTGGCTTTAGATGTTGTGCAGCTCCTGAATGTCAGTCGGCTCCAAAGGGCTTAGGCTTGCCCTGTGCCCTCACATCCTCTGGACAGGTCTAACCCCATTACCCCATTCCAGGAGACTCCTATTATTTCTGGCCATTATTGCTTTTGTATTGTTTGGTTTGGTTTGCATGCATAGTTGTTTATCTGTGTGTTAGTTAAAGCATCTGCATCCATCAGGAGTGTGTGTCAACATCCTGGCCTGTCAGTGGAAGGCACCTGCTGAGAAATGGGAACTGCACAGTGAGCAGCACAGGCAGACAGAGACTTCCCCCCGCCTTTCTTAGTATGTTTGAGCAATCCTGGCCTGTATTGCATGTGTCTTTGTCTAGAGCTTGGCAGAAGCTAGACTTTTTTTTGTCTTACACCTGCTTTTCTGAAGTAGGTCTCTCATATGTTACCATTAAATTGACTCCACAATAACAAAACTCTGAATTTCTTTTTTATTATTATTATTATTCATTTGATATTTTCTTCTGAAGAGCATGTTTATCTCATATGAATTGTCAGTAAAAATTATGGAATTTAATTTTACACACAGCTGATGTTGTCCGTTTCGTTCATTGTTTTCTGATTTTAAGAAAACAGATTATCTTTGCTGGTCTGGACAGGGTTGGGCAGCTATAGACAGTCTATAACTTTAATAGCTGCCATGTGTCTGCCTGCCCTGAGGCCTTAGCCCTATTGAACCTAATGTGTTGTGTTGTCTCGGGAGTTCCCGTGACAGATTCCAGCTGGGGCTATTTTCTGCCACTGTGTACTGTCTGGGCATTTTACGCAGCAGGGGCTGATTGGAAAGGCTAAAGCAGCTTGAGTGACAGTGACTCAGTGCACAGTGGCTTGGAGACAGTCAGAGGTGAGAGGGGGTGACAGGTGAGCGACAGTTTCCCACTGAGGTGGACTGGACAGACACTGCTGAAAGCTGGCCAGTGAAATATCACTGTCATTGCCTTCAGGCCCTGCTGTTCATCATCTAACAAACCAAACATGAACTATTTGTTTTGGGATCTTACAAAGTTGTTTTTAATTTATAAAACTATAAGACATGCACTGATTTAATCCATACAGGCTTGGTTGATTTAGTGTCATTATCACTTTTCCAGCCTAAATGAAATTGTCATTATCTTGTGCTGAATCAATATATAATCTAGTGTTTTTTTGTTTTTTTTTTTCTTTTCTTACATTAGTTGCATATGCAGCTCATAATTAAAAGAATATGGTTTACTAGTAACTTGAACCGCACATTGGATCCCATTGCTTGTAAGACTGTACTAATCAAATTATTGTTTGGATCTGAAACATAGAAACATTTTTTCATCAAAGTTGTTACAAGTTGAACAAGTCCAGTTGTGCGATTAAATTATGTTTCCAGATGTCAGCAATTAACATGTGAACACAATGCTGTTATATGAGGCCAACCAGGGGATTCTAGTTGTGATAAAGTAGAATTATTGTGTTAAACCCCCCCTTCTAATGTTTTTATTAGAAGCCAATGTCAGATGCCATGTTAATTGTTGTTTTTAGAATGCTTTTCGGCAGGTTTATTGCCTTAACTGTGCATTATCAGCAGGTCACTTATGCAACCGAAGGGTAGAACCTGCTTCAATAAAACTAAATGAATTAAGGTACTGTAAGCATTTGCTCAAACTTCTCTTGAAAGCATGTTTTTATATAATTGGTAAACTCCAGAATCCCTTTAGCTGCCGGATACCTGCTTTCATAAAATGTAATTAAGGAACATAAAACATAGAGTTAACAAGAAGGTAGCATTTAGTTGTTAAGTAAGTTTTTGTCATTCCTTTCAATACTATCCAGGAAATTTCATCTACACTGTTTTTTTTTTTCATTATGAATTAGTTAAATTGTCTTTTACTTGACACTCTATTTACCATAACACTTGAATGTAGTGAGTAAACACTTTGGATAATCATGTGAAATTTAATGAGTGAGATTTTATCAAAGATAAGCAGGTCAAAATACTCCTTTTTTAGGCCAGTTGGTGCAAATTTTCCTTGAGCCTTCCTTGACGCATGCAGTCTATGCTTTCAGATCATAATAACTATTATTCATCATTGAGCTACATTTGTATTTCATTTTATGTACATTTATTTGACAGGGACATACATATAGGTGTTGTTATATTAAAAACATTGAACATATGTAATATAAATAAGGCTTGTACCATCATAGCTGATGTGCAGACTTATGTCTCTTTTAGGTTTTTAATAAAAATTAAAGTAAATGAAAGAAGAATATGAATGAGTATGAATATAAATTCAGCGAAAACTAAATGTTCCACGCGGTACATATACTTCAACACAAATCAACAAACAATTAAAAGACGACGCAAGTTAAGAAAACAAAAATAAGCCAAAAAACCGTAAAGCAAATGATGCATGTTCAGTCTTTAAATCTATTGAAGCCCATCAGTGTGAACCTAACAAGAGAAAATACTTCCACCTCCTGACCATCATTAAGACCTCAGCTCCATAGGAGAGTGTTTTTTTCTCCTTTGAGGAGGTCCTCCAAACACATTCTTCAGCTGACGACCATGCCGTCTTTGGACTGAAAATAACAACTGAGCTCTAAGAGCTGTGCCCGTGAACAAAGTCCATACAGTCCATCAGTCTCCCAGTGAGGTCAAAAGCCATGCCACTTCATTTTTAAAGGGCTTCTTCAGCAGCAACAATTAGCTGCCCTAAATTTCTCTCTGTCTCGCCACAGAATTACACTTAATTATGCCTCTGTCTGCAGGAGTTTGAACATTTTTTTTTTCTTTTTTTGGTTTCCACTGCGAGTTATGCTATAAGACCCAAAATGTCTGACTTCACAAAGAACCGAGGCATTACCTATACCCGATGTAAGGCATACTGTCTATTTAATTGGCACCCAGGGAATAGGGCACTGTAAATCTCAGCAGGCTATTCTAAAAGAATGTTAATTAGTTCAACAATGAAATGTGCGTTGCCCATTATAAAGCTTCTGACATTGATACTTTTGACAGAGAAGCGAAGGAGAGTCAAAGAGCAGTTCTTTGATGTACACTGAAATCTAAGTGAGATCATTTGGACCGAGTGTACATGAATGTTCTCATTAAAGATTATAAACACGATTTGACATTTTTCCATACTCTTATGTTATGTACAAATGTAAATACGTGTGTGCAAATGTAAGCTAGTAAAACAGCACTCAAACAGAACAGAAATCTTGGCAGAGGTACAGTATACTTTGTTTAGTTTTATAACTATTCACTCATAATGTGTTCAATGCGCTTGGCGTGCACTGAATTTGTTATTGAGTGAGTAAATAAACATTTTTTTTTTGCCACAATTATAAAAAGTTTTTATAAGTTTGTGAGTCAAATAGGCATTAGAGCAGAAAAGTGATTGCGGTGTGCGTCTATTTCGGTTGTGTGTATACTGTAGCCAACCATATTACAATCTTTATTAAAGCTCATGCAGTGTTTTTATTGTTCACTGTTATGAAAAACTGTTGGGGTTTAGTTTTATAGACTCATACTCGTACAATATTTACCAGGATTAAAAGAATGTAGTATATGACATTTTAAGGACGGGCAATTATCATGCTAAATCCAAACATTTATTGTTCAGTGATCCTTGACTGATGTACGTGTCCTCGTCCTGCTGTTTGGGGTGGTCACCTCTGTCTTCTCATGGTGTAAGTAGCAGCTCACTACCTAGCAAGAAGCGGATTTGAAGTAAGGCGATTTGGAAAAGGTTGTGTGTGGCTAATCTGCACTGATTTGAAGGCTATTATAACAGAGACCATATTTCCACTTTCGCCCTCTATCCTCTTTTTCATCTCACATTCGCTCGTTCTCTCAGACTTAGCTGCAGTTGCTCGATGTAGGTGCTCCTCTGCGCTTTGATAATCCCTTTGATGTCAGACTGTCTGTGGTGATGAGTCTGTTTAAGGGGTTTAGTGTAGGGTTTGGCCTCAAATAGGTTTTTCCTGGAAAATCCAAAGCTGTGTTCTGGCCCAGCTGCCGGGCTGTGTGTATGGGTATAGACGGGTTTGGCAGTGACTTGGATGTTCGCGCTGGCATAGAGCTGGGCCTCACGGCGGCAAAAGGGCTATGTGCCATTGTGCCAGGGAGTCACGCTCCACCTCGCGTGCCTGCTGGGGGCATCGCTTGAATAATCTTGGAGTGCTCAATGAGTTGTCTTTCTTTTTTTTTTTCTTTCTCTGACCTAACAGTTACACACAATCTGCCTCTGTCTTACAGTCTGGAAACATTGAGTGTTCGGAAGACAATGAAACATTTCACTGTAATCGGGTTACCCAAAGTGAGGAGGTTGACTGGGATGATGAACTCCAAAGTAGGCTTGGCTTGTAAACACTGAAAGTCACACAAAGTTTATTGGATATCATTTTATGCTGTTTGATTTTTTTTTTAAATTTGTAAAATTTAATTTAACCAGGTATGTTAGTTGAGAACTGATTCTCATTTTCAATAATGACCTGGACATAGAGACGAACAACCAATCACACTCACATTCATGCGTACGGGCAATTTAGATTAAAGTGACACATAAAGTAGTAAATTCAAAATGAAACCTGTCTCAAGTCAAGTCAAGTGTGTTTTATTGTCAAAAATCTATGTAACAGGGTTAGCACAGATGTTTGAAATTACGTTTGACCAGTCTCCAATGTGCAGTTTAACTAAACGTTAATGTAATATTTACAAAAATCACCTGGACAATAAAATA